>VOQK01042780.1:45333-58057 GCA_015052645.1 Benitochromis conjunctus | reverse complement strand
CCATAGATTACTGTTGGTGTCCAAATGTATAGTGGTATGCCAATTTTCTGTCCTCACAAAGATGTCTAAAAATGTACACCCAAACAGACACACACACACAAATACATAATATTTGTAACTATTTTATGTGACAAACAATATGGGATATGTGTGTATAACCATACTGCTAACTGAAGGCCATGTAGTACAGTTTGTCCAAAAACCTGTGGTCCAGTTTATGTCAGTGAAATTCAGTTAGTAAATGTGTGTGCTACTTGCAGAGATATCAATAAAAACAAGATGTTCACCATCTTGTTTAGACACATGTTGACACTGTTGGTGTTTTACTTTTCCACTTAAAGCAAGTAAAAATATCACACACTGTATTTAACCAAATGACTCAGAAAAAGCAACAATCGACCAAGAAACGGCAACGCTTGTGGTGCTTTAGTGAGCATTGTTGCTTAGCTTCTTAGTTCTTCTAAGGATTCATGTAGAATGTGGAACTTTTGGCCTGGTCTCTCTGCAGGCCAGCATGCAGCAAGTCAGAGCACATCTCTTGCATTCTCATCCTAGATTATCTGTGTCTATGTGTTCCTAAAGCACACATCCATCCATATTTGCGTGCATAGTTTAAGCACATTAAGATTTACACCCCAGATTAGACATGGGGTTCTGATAAGCTGTGGTACTAACGTCTCGGTCTAGTGAAGGGTCTCTGTCTTACCTTCCTTTTGGTCTTTCTGCATACATCTTGTTGTGGCCATTGATTCCCCAGTTTACAAAACTTAGAAATGAATAGTTAATTATTTTGTCATACACTTACAACCATGAATAGGAAGGGTAGGCAGTTAATACTGTAGAAATCCCTCTCTCTGAGTTTGGCTGCGACACATAGACTAGTTGCCTTGTGCTGAGCCAAACCAGAAGTGGACTAGAGATTTCATACCATACGCAATTGTAAAAATTTGCAGAGGCAGTGATGAAAAGTATTCTTGGATTCAAATTATATTACTAAATAATGACATGAAAATATCTGCATTATATGCAGTTTGCAAGACTGCAATCATAGAATATATTATGTTTTCTTGGAATATAGAAATGAAAAGTGAAAGTATAAAAGTGCAAGTTGTAACACATCCGCTTAGACAGACACAATACAATCCCTCTGCTATAATAAGCTAGATGAAAAACACTCCCCTGGTGCTCACATTAGCAGTACACACAGCTGCAGAAGTGAACAGCTGAAGTGTTCTTTTACTACATCAAGATTTTTTTACTTAAATTTTTCAGCAAGCATGACTCACCATCTAGAGCTTCTTCAAAAACTTTTTTCAACCATAACTAAAGCTATGAGCATAATCCTGCTCATAGTCACTTTCTTCATTCTTCAGTATTTATTGGATATGGACTATACTTGTTCCTGCAATCCGGATTTACATAGAACTGATGCAGTCTTCATGGCAGTCCCACCTTTAATCCTGAATCTTTTAGTCACCTTAATTGAGTCTTTCTACAAAAAGACAAAGTATTGTACAAGTATTGTACAATTACGTATTGTACAGCACTTTGTAAGTACAAAGTGCTTTCATCGTTTGAGTCATATCTTGCAGCTTTTCTGCTTTTTTTTGGTCAAATATGCCTTTCTGACTGGCATTTGGGCAGCCACTGTCCTGCTTGACGGTGACTGGTTCATCTGTCTGAAGACAAACATTGATAGAAACCACACAGGAATCGCTTGTAAGGAGAATCTGACAAATGAGGAAAAGCACATCAAAGCTCAATATAAGAATGATTCAATGGTAAGTAAATTAATAAATATGCTAAATCTTAGCAACTTGGAAAAATAAAATGCCTTTGTGTAACAGCTCTACCATATAGATAGATAAAATTATATACAATTAGATATATATTTATAGATATCTTTGGCAGTTGTGCATTTCATTTAACATATAGATAAATAAGTTTGAACATTTTCCTGTTTTCCTTTTTAGGATATTGGCTTTGTTGTTTTGTTTGGGCTTTTCATGATTTGGAATATCTACGAATTGTGTAAAACCACTTGTGTTATGAGATTCTTCAACAAGAACAAGGTCACAGGATGCCCCTCATACTACAGATGGGTGTATGAAGAACTTCTTTCAGAGGAGGTGAGCAGCCACTTGAAAGAGGAGCTCAAACTTATAGCGCAAGAAAAAGCAAAGAAAATCTGTGAAGAATACTTGAATCACATTCGAAATGATGAGCTGCAAACACAAACAGAAAATCCCAGTGGCAACAATTCCATTAATTCTAAGAGTAATGACAATCCTAGTGAAACTGACACCATCAGCAGTGACACCCCCATCTGCAGTAGTAGAAGTGGGGTCAATACTGACCAAAATTCTGAATCTGACATTTTGGATGCCTGGCATAAAATTTCGGAACCATATTTCTACTTGAACGATTACACTCAAGTGGAGCAGAGCTGAAAAGAACACGTTACTGTAACCTTAACAAAATAAGCTTCACAGAGACTGTTTTTTTGTTTTTGTTTTTTCCAGAGCAGGTACCTGTTTTATCCATCAAAACAGAATAAAGCATACACAACTGCTAGAATTTTAGTTAATAACAGAAACTCTGATCATGTCATGCCTTGGGTTCAGAGGTCCTTGCATTCGTTTCCAATTAGTTTTAGAAGTTTTTTAACATTTTAATGTTTTTTTCTCTACATGGTCTGTTCAGTATGTCCTCGATATGTTATTCTAATACTGGATACTGGTCAAACTGCTTTTACCTCCAAGCTGCAGAAACAATGTAATAAATCACATTATATGGTGATAAAGACATCCCTATTTATCCATGCCATTCAGTCATTATGTTTTTTATTATTATTATCTTTTAACGTTAAATTTTGCATTTTTTCAAACTTTTTAAATATTATTTCGTTTTACTTCTACTATTTTTATTGGTTTTATTGTGTGGTTATTATCATTTTAACAGTGTATTGGTAGTTTTAGGTCACTGTTTTTACACACATGAAATATAACTAGTATTTTCTTTTCTTTCGTTCATTGAACTTCTCTGTAACATGCAACTCTGACCGTGCTGTCCTACTGGAAACTGAATTTCCAGGAGGAACCCACCCGAGGGATTAATAAAGTTTTATGAAATGTGAACTGTTATTACAAAATACAGAATTCCAAGTTGGAATTGTATCGTCAGATAGAAATACTGAACGGGACAATGATAACAAAGTTTGTGTAAGTGAGTAACACCTTTGTAACTAAATTAATTCTCTTTTTGCATCTCTTTTGTTCAATATTTACAACTGAGCAAATAAAACAAATATATAGTTTTATAAATGTCTTGTACTACTTGCTGCAGTCTTTGTTTTTATTAATCCAACAACAAAACAGAGAAAAGATGCCACACGCGGTACAAATACTGAGTCATAGCCACTATATATAATCTCTGCTGAAGCAATGTGTTTTGATATATGCAGCTTGTTAAACTCTAGCTTACTGAACCAAATGACTGAGAGTGAACTGTAAACACTGGCCAAACTTTAAGCTTTTTCTTGTCACTGAAATTTTACAAATATCAAAGGAATAGATTTTTTAATGGCTACTCCTACTGATGTTAAATCTCTTTTACACTTCTGGAACGAGAGCTAATACCAGGTGTGAACTCAAGACTTGGGCCCCATGAAGATAGACATACAAGTACACTCAGATCAAGAGTCGCCAAGGGAGCAGGAGCATGTCCCCCTCTTTGAGTTGTGTTTTTTTTCACTCAGAAACATAAGGATTACTCAGTGTGTGTCACGGTGAGCTTATAGGGCAGAATAAGCCTTCCGGGGACACACTACTCAAACAAAGACCAAAGACGAGAGTAACAAGAACCCCCACACACACCCATACACACTTCCCTTCTGACGTTACCATGACAGGTGCAGAACCCATGAATTAAAGAAGCTGAGAAATTAAACTCAGCAACAGTAAGAGGAAATTATTATAGTGTGTGTGTGTGTGTGTGTGTGTGTGTGCGCGTGTGTGTGTGTGTGCGTGCGTGTGTGTGTGTGTGTGTGTGTGTGTGTGTGTGTGTGCGTGTGTGTGTGTGTGTGTGTGTGTGTGTGTGTGTGTGTGTGTGTATAGGTGTGTGTGTGTGTGTGTGTGTGTGTGTGTGTGGACGGGTATATACATCTTTGTGAGGGACCAAAAATTGGACTGGTTCTCAGTCTGCATTGAAAACCTGTTTTTATAATAAATTCAGAGTGCATATTTTCTCAACAAGTTGCTACAACGTCCTGAGCTGCCTGCGTGCCTCAGAACTCCCACACACCTACTCTCCTACACACACAAACACACCTATAGTTGGTCCTGGATAATAGCCTATTAAAAAGGTTTTAAGAGAACAGTTTCAAACATAACACAGCTCACAGAAAGAAGCAACAATCTTCAATTAGAAAACAGTTGTGGAGCTTTTCTGCTGGGCCTTCAATGAGGGTAAACCCACAATATATAGTCATACTTCAGTAAATATACTTTAGTTGTATAAAGCACTTTGAGTGCTCTGGGACAGTAGAAACGCACTATATAAGAATCAGTCCATTTACCATTTAAATATATGATTCTTTTGGAGAAGCAGTTATGGTCTGGGTAAATCCCCTGCAGGAGCTTTTAGCATATGGGCTGCTCACTTAATGAGGTGAGGTCTAGTGGATCTCCAGAAAAACATTTTAGAGATTTCAAATCTTTTATTCTATTTAAGTCCTGATATTACCCATAATGTGTTTAAACAAACAACAGAAAGTAGCACGAGTCCAACCAGGACTGCAAGTGAATGCCAGATTATTCCAAAGTAACAACAACTGCATTTCCTCAAATGATGATGGTGGCTGCAAAAGAGACTCAGTCCCCATGAAAACACTATATCCCTTTATACTTTGTGATAATTGTACAGAGAGTGAATTTTGCTGCTAACTGAAGGCTATCTGGGACAGCATGTCCACAAACCTTGCTCTCCGACCATACAATCAATAAATACTTCCCTAGCAGGCTTGTTAGCATTAACTGACAGGATTAAGCTACACCCTCTTGTTGAAAGAATTCTCATTTCTGGCACTTAAAAACAAAGATAGCGACGACATTAATGCTAAAATTAAGGCTTCAAAGATGGGAGTTCCTAAACCAGTGGGTGACATCATGCAGTCTGTAGAAGTTATGCTACAATTTATATATTTTTTATCATAAAAGCATTTGCTTTTGGCTGTGTTGCATAAAATAGCAACACAGCCAAATTCTTTGGGCCTCTTTCAAAGTAGATTTCTCTAACATTTGTGTAAAATAACAGCTATTTAGATTCAAATCAGAACCTCTGTCATGAACCCATGTTGACTTTATTGATGTTGACATTTCCACTTAAAAACAGGTAGAAATGTCACACACTGTATTTAACCAAATGAGTCCAGAAACATCAAACGGCTACACTTAATGAATGGATTTGTGCATTGTTAATGTTTTTCCTTGGTTCCTGGCAGCCTGTTTTACTCTGTACATTGCCCTGCGCTTTGCTGTTCATCGGAACAAGCTGTGTCTGAAAATATAATGACTACCGGGCAGCCAGTATTGTCAGACTATTCATTTATGATTTAGACACATTTAGATGTAAAGCCTGGATAAGACATGGGTCCTCTGATATGCTGCTGCACTAATGTCTCAGTTATCTGAAGGGTCTTTGTTTTACCTGGAGCCAACAGGTGAGTCATTGGGGAAAAGTAAAGGGAAATCATAGAGGAGTATGTGTATGTGTTTTTGTTAGTATTACATCCTAGTATAGGGCAAGATAATTATTGGACTAAGCTGTGTCAGCGTGAACATTGTACAGAGAATGTTCAGTGTCTCAGCGGAGCTGCAGCGATCTCTGTGTTTCTGCTCTGCATTTGATTATTTAGCGTACCTTTCTCTGGTGGACGGCTGGACAGCGCAGAGAACGTGAGGTACATGACATAACAGCTGATGATGGAGGCCTGAAGGAGCCCAGACCGAGGCTGTTCTGTAGACAGAAACAGAGAGGATGTTGCAATACGCACTGTTATACACCCAAAAATACAAACTGCCCTAATTGACCACTATTCCATATAATGTTTATATTTCCTCTTTTCTTTCTTTTTCAGTATAAATTTAGGAGGAAGTCTGATGATTTTTACCATACTACAAATTTGTACAGTACAATTTGGATCCAGCATCCAGTACCTCATGCTGTGTCATAAATGCAGTGGAGTCAAAAGTCTTGATGGTGTATTCCTTGCTCATGGAGATTAGAGTCGATAAACTCTCACAAAATGTAAATACTCAAGTAAATTACCAATACCATTACTTGTACTTGTCTGAAAGTACAGGCCTGTCTTTAATCATAAAGCCCAGACATGTTTTGGCAAAGCAGCCCTCTGGTTTTAAAGGGAGAAACAGATAATGTTAGCTTACATCTAACAATTATTATGTGTAGCAGCTCTCTGTTCAACAGGTGTATGTTTGCACACCTGGATGTGGACTAAGTGTTATTTGGAGATTTGTTGACAGTCGCCGTGAGCGTGTTCCATCGACTCACTCTGTTTCACACACGGTGTGACGGCAATGAAAGACATGAGACCACAGAGTCCCAGGTTGATCCACAGCAGGACTTTGTTGAAGTGGCAGGCAATGGGGTGGGTGTAGTACTTGTACATGAAAGTGAAGGCCATAGTGGCGATGGTGTAGAAGAACAGGGTGGCACACATCACCGCCAGGTACCAGCGCTTGTTTTCTGCTGCTCCAGTCAACCTGAGAGGACATAGTCAGCAAATCCAGACTATCGTTAAAGCTTGACTGATTTCATATTCAAGTAGAGGAATTTCTACAATGCGTGTGATGGGTGTTCCAGTACACAAATGCTTATTCCATTTTGAATTGTTCTTGGGCAAGACAAGAAACCACACAATTACTCGTGTGAAAGTAGCATCCAATGATTTGATAGGGCTTCATTTTTAACTGAGAGTTTATTCAACCTCTGTTGTTTTACTCTAACTACAACAGATCTGTATCATTTTGACTGATGACAACCCTCACTCTAGCCCTAACACCTAAACAGTAAGCTTTTATCAGCTTACTGTCAGGGCTAGAGCTGGGGTTCTCAAAGTTTTAAAGACTGAGAATCACCATAAGTGTGAGGTCTGCACGAGAAAAAATTGTGTTCATTTATAATGCTTTAACCATTAATAAGGAGGCTGCTATATTTATTGACACCAGCTGGAACTGTCATAGTTAAGAACATTTCCTCTGCTATGGTCCATAAAACAGAACAGCTGATATTAAAGATGAATCCCTTAGTCTGCATATCTGCATCATATACATGAACATGAACTGTGGATATATGAAATGTACAGTTATGTATTCTGTCCTTGTCATGCTCATGGACTTCTTCTAGAACCCTGTGGTTAGTGGCACGATTAGACACCTGTTCAAACCCCTTTTTATGGAGGTTTTAGCTATTTAACTCACATAACTGGAAAACAATAGAAACTATAGAAAAAGTTTCAGACCCTTCATTATAACATGGTCTTAGTCTGTTGTTACCTTGATTAGTTTTTATAGTTTTGTGGTTTTATGTGTTTATTTGATTCTCATTCAATTGTGTATATGTTTTTTATTTGCTGTACCAACATAAGGTGACCTTGGGGTTTTTATAAAGGCATCTATAAATAAAATGTATGATTGTTGTTATTATTATTAATATTGAATTTGAAATGAGTGAGGGCACTAGTCAAAAATCTCCTGAGAAATTCAGTATTTAGGACTCACAATGGTGAACCTATGCAGTAGCAAAAGGCAAGGAGTGAGAAGACAGTAGTGAAGCTGAAACACTTCAGGAAAGAATAACACTGGAGTCAGCTTGATAATGCAAAGAGAAATCTGTTCTGTGCAGTGCTAGAGCTGTGAACCAAAGAAGCTCATATAGATCTAATATTTTCTGACCTATAAACCAAGAACGGAGAGACAGCCGTCTCTGGGGACGAGGTGAATGAAAACTCCACATCATTGTAAAGAGAGAAAGAGGCTTTTCTGCCTGGCTGCATTTGCCTCAGAAAAGGCTTGAATGAATAAATCCTCTTAGTTGTCGTGGCTACAACATCAGAGTTCAGAGGTGGCTGAGAGAGACTGACGACAAAGGCAGCCGCAACAGCTGGATACAGTAAATAACATCTGGGATACGTCTGGATGGATAAATGAGGACATGACAGAAAGGATGCAGAGAGGATAGGAGTTCCAACAGAATTTATTTATTTCTTAGTCCATCGGTTTTTCTGATCACTCGGAAGCTGTTCAAAATTCATGAACATGTCCTTCTTTTCCTGAATATTTGAGGCTTTGATGATTTTCTTTGGCCCCAGTAAACTGAATACTTTTGGTTTCAACTACTCCAGATGTCTGAAGACAGATGTGTGGTTGCTGTTTGTCACAAGTTTCACCCATAGAAAAAGCAAATAAAACAGAAGCAACACTCTGTTTTACTTAGCTGGTGCTGAATCCATCTAATTTAAGTTATTCTGCAGGACAGAAAATTAATCCATCGTTACCACTGGCTTCACATGAGGGTGCACACATGTAAGAAGCTGAAAAGGACCCAGAAACCGTACATAACAAAAGATGGATCTTCCAGGTCTGAAATGTCCAGTTGTATAGAAATGTAAAGAAGAATTTCCTGATGAATTTATAAGCACAGTCATTTGTCTTAAAAAACACAACACTATGTTCAATTTGTAAATGATTCACATTAGTGTCCAAAAGGATGATAAAGCAGTGTGTTTCACGTCACCCCATGAGTGATCGTTTCTCACCCTTTATAACGTTTATCTAAAATGTTTCCATTTCTCACATGGGCAAAAATACCCAAATTAAAGAAATAAATAAGTATGAGTTTGGGTATTGTTTTATTGGTATTTTGTGAAGGACTTGTGTTATGCTGAAAACCAAAAATATGTGTTCACTGCTAAACAATGAAAACATGTCATTCCAACACCATGTGGTGCTTTGTTAGCCTCCTCTTCTGGATTCAGTATTTCCACCAGATGTTTAACCTGACTACAGGGATTCGCTCTCATTCAGCCACAAGAGCTGAGATCCAGCAATTACACTGCACAGAGGCCTCGCAGTTGCTGTTCATCCCAAAGGTGTTGGATGTGTTTGAGGTCACTGCTCACGAGGCAGTCTTCGCCTATAAATCATTTTTCCATAAAGCTTTCGTTGTGCAAGGAAGCAGTATAATAATAATAATAATAATAATAATAATAATAATAATAATAATAATAATAATAATAACACATTTTATTTGAGGGCGCCTTTCTAAAACCCAAGGTCACCTTACAAAGAGAAAAAGATATCAATAAAACAGTAGATTAAAATAGATTAAAATTAATTAAAATACATTAAAGAGACAACAACAACAACAAAAACAAGATTTGACAACAAGTAAAATCTGTATTAAAGCAAGTAAGCCAGTTTAAACAAGTAGGTTTTGAGCTGTGACTTAAATAAGGGAAGAGAATCTATGTTTCTTATGACTGGAGGAAGTGAGGTCCAGAGCCGAGGAGCTGAAAGCTCCGTTCCCGATAGTGATAAGACGTGCAGAAGGAACAGCAAGAAACAGTGTTGATATGAAGCAGATCACACAGATAAGGAGGGGCAAGGTTATGGATGCACTTAAACGTGAGAACTAAGATTTTAAAGTTTATCCTGGCTTCTCTGGGCAACCAGTGAAGCTGTTGAAGAATTGGGGTAATATAGTCTCTTAAGGGAGTACGAGTTATGACCCGAGCTGCAGAATTCTGCAGAAGTCGAAGTTTATGGAGGGACTTATTGGAGAGACCAAATAAGAGGCAGTTGCAATCATTGAAGAATAAGAAGTAATAAGACTATGGACAAGGATAGCAGCAGCATGGGGAGTAAGGGAGGGACGAAGTCGGTTAATGTTATGTAAGTGAAAGTATGCAGACCGGGTTATGTAATTAATGTGAGACTGAAATGAGAGAGCACTGTCAAATATGACACCCAAGCTCATATTTTACTAAGCTTGGGTGTTATTTTACTGTTTTAATGATGTTAAAACAGTAAAATAGCAAACACGAACTTAGTGATATACTTTTTATGAACGTCAAGATGTTCTTTTATTACCTAAATAGAACCTAAATAGCAAACTTACCTACAGCAGAAGTTAGTGTGTTCTTACTTTTGGACATATGATTGCAAAATGAGTAATTCCACACATCTACCAGTTTGCCTTGTTCATTTCACAACATAAAATTACACATTAGGTGATTTTGTATGACAGTCTTAGTCTTACCAATTCTTGTTCCAGGTATGTGCAAATGCTGTGATGAGGATGAGCTGAATCAAGATGAAGGCAAATCCTCCCACCACACCAACATAATGCCAAGCTGAGGCAGGTAAAAGAGAGAAAGAATCACCATCATCCAGTGATTTATTTCAAGCTGACTGTTAGTGGAAGCAGTTAACACGAAAAGAAAAACAAGAGCAGCCTGTATATCATAAACTGGCTCTGATATCAAACTTGTTTCAGCACCGTATTTATTGTCCCCAAACAAAGTGAAACCAAGCAGCAGAGATTTATGGCCCAATAATTAATTCCCTGCAGGGTTTCAAGCTGAAGATAGTGTTCAGGAGCAGATCTCTGCTGCCCCCTAGAAGGGTTTAGAAGGAAGATGCATTTACACCACTGTCACCATCATAACTGCTCTCAGGATGATTTATTTTCCAACTAAATGCCTGTAGACTGATATAAAACTGCTCAGTTTCTCACCATGTAGGAAGGACTCTGTTGGGATGAAGAAGGCAGCAGTGCACATTCCCAGCAGTGTGATGAACTTCAGAAACCAGAAGCTAAAAAAGAAAAAAGAAAAAAAAGAAAGTAAAAAAAAAAGAAGAAGCAATTGTTAGTTTAAAAGGCCCGGATTTTAAAAAAAAATTTTTTTTAAAGGTTTTTCAACGATTTTGTAATATTCACTAATTTACAAGTACAGTGTTACTTATTTATTGAACATACAAATTCACTCATTTCTGATACTAAGGGAAAAAAATATATCCAAATATACTTATTTGGGTATACGTACTTTATTCATCTGATGTGGAATGAAAATATAGTCAGTGCAACTGTGGTGCGTTTTTCTTTAGTCAGTTCAGAATCAGCATAAACTCAAGGAGATGTTGTAAATGTTTACAGCTTCTGCTACTAACATGAACATTACATGTACTGCCCTTTTTGATTTCCGTTATAATAGTATGTTTTATGTTATTGTATTTTCTTCCAACTACAAACTGAATGGCTCTCTGGAGTATTTTAAAATGCTTGTATGCTGGTCATGTTTCCTTAGAAATGAAATTTTTTGTATTGACTTTCGTGGCTTCTTGGAAGTTTATACATTCAAACTATATTCAACCAAAACCAAAGACACCAAGAACAACTGAAACTATAAATAATAAAATCCCAATGATGAGCATGTTGATGAGCACAGTAAGTTTTTTCTCTGGGTCCCTCCAAACGCTGTTTATGTGTCTGTGTCTGGTCTTTAAGAATGTCTCACAACGGTACTAGGTGCTCTACAGATCACTGTAAGAGCTGTAACCTTTCACTGTGCTACTAGTAAGACTCTTGTGAGTATATTTATACCAGACAGAAGCAGCAATCCAGTCCGTCAAATCCTAATCCAAGCTACGTCACAGCTATAATCGACTGCACTGCAATGGAAAGTGCAACAACAAAGAGCTTTAATTAGAGCAGTAGGTAAGCTGAAGGGGAAAACAGCCTCTTTTTTTACAGACTGGAGTGAAGTATTTAAAGACGTGTGTAAACAAGTGAGGAAACATTCCTATTTGGAATCAAGTCTATTTTAAACGTTCTCATTCAAGGAAATAACATGAAAGTCTTTGTAAGAGCAGAGCAGAGCTGGCTGTGCACATTTAGGTGCCCAGGTAAGATTTGGTGGACTTGCATAATAGTGTTACAGTAATATACTGCGCTATGCTTTTCATTTTTAATGTGAATAAGAAAACATTTTAAAAATTAATTAAATAGAAAATGTAAAAACTGAATATTTTCTTGAGTATTTTTGACCGAAACATGATTGACTGCAATCTGCCTTCCCTACAACATCTCTACAGGTCACATGGCACATCATCTTCTATCTTTTAGGGTGGCTGTAGCTCAGGTGGTAGAGCAGGTTACCTCCTCACCGGAAGGTCGGTGGTTCGATCCCAGGCTCCTCCAGTCTACATGCCAAGTATCCTTGGGCAAGATACTAACCCCATGTTTGCCTACTGCCCCAGGGCAGCTGTGGCTACAATGTAGCTTGCCATCACCAATGGGTGAATGACTGACTGTAGTGCAAAGCGCTTTGGGGTCCTTAGGGACTAAGTAAAGCGCTATACAAATACAGGCCATTTACCATTTTATGTCTGCTCATAACCTTGTCATAATTCGTAATTTCTGATCTATATTCTACTGCATCAAAACTATATATGAACTGGAATTATGTATTAAATCACAAACTTTATGGTTTCTGACAATTGGTCAGGTTCCTCCAGATTAATATCATCCTGAAATCTGGTAAGCAACCTAAATGGCAGGGACCTTTCAGCTTTTAAACAATTATCACCTGATATTCAAACGTTCTCCTATTGCCAAAATTCTAGAGTCTAAAATAAACAAATTT
>VOQK01042780.1:31263-45313 GCA_015052645.1 Benitochromis conjunctus | reverse complement strand
CCTAAGACACTTAGACAGGAAACACTATTGTTCTGTTTGTTAATCTTTTGATTAACAAACGGAACAATTCCCAATTCAAATTGATTAAGCTTTGATTAAACTGGCAAACCAAATGATGTTGTTATTGTTTTACAGATAGGCATAAGTCAGGTTTCCTGGAGATCTCAAAAGGAGTTCTTGTTTTATTTTCAATTTTATTTATTATGTCGAGAAGAATATGTTTACAGCTAATATGCACCCTTATGCAGATGATGCCATGCTTTGTCTCTGGTTATTGTGGAGCTCCAGATTGACAAATTCATGTGGTTTCCCAGAAGTCAATCCTGGATCTCAGCTAAGAAATTGATAATAAATGTTTCCCAGAAGTCAAACTTGCATTTTTGTATTCAAACCCTTTAAGTAGACTTCACTGAAAGAGGATCAACCTACAAATATTTCGGTACTGAAGGACTGATACCCAAAATGCATATTGAGCACTGAAAACACAAATGCTGAAAGTGAGACTAGGTTTTTATTGTTGAAACTGAGCCTGTCTAAATGTAGCAGTTAGGAAAACATTTGTACAGGCCATGTTCTTAAATATTCTTGATTGTGGTTTATTAAGATTTGTACACAAAGTCTAGATTGGTAAACCCCTCCCCAGCTTAACTCTGCCTCTTTAAGATATACTTTTTCTAACCAATAATGTTATGAACTTGTTGACAATTAATCCAATTAGTTACAAAATGTTTGTCCAGTTGTTTCTTTTTAAGACTACCTACTTTTCCAGTCTGTCATTGTCACTGTCAGGTTTTTTGGGATATGTTGCTGCCGTCAAATTTAAATAAAATTTTTCATGAAATAGTAAAATGCCTCAGTTTAAACATTTGATATGTTTTCTATGTTCTCTGTTCTACTGTGAATAAAATGTGGTTTTATGAGGTCTGTTGTTATTTACATTTTACACTTTTGGAATTAGGGTTGTATGGACTGTATTTTACTTTTAGGTCCTGATTGGAAAGACTCCACAAATATCTAGAAGCAACAAGCAGCCCTTCAACTCCTGTTAACATGTTATCATACCTGCATTACATTGATTGATTGATTGATTGTCGAATTACATTAGTAACCTCCAGCAGTCTGTATGTGTAACTTCTTGCCACTCATTGTAATATGTTGGTGCTGATATGTGGAAAAAGGCTAATGTTCAGGTATAACACTTCACACTGACCCGTTGTGTATGAGTGCTCTGAAGTCCTGACTGGACTTCACGTCGATGAGGAACATCGCCATCATCAGGTAGAAAGAGGAAGTGCCGAAGCAGACTCGATAGACTGCAGAGTAGCCCACCAACATCTCACAGTGACCCCCGCCATGCGCCTGGTCACACACCATATTGAAGAAAGGCACCTGAAGTGACACATCATATTAATTAACCACTGTTTGTGTGTGCCTGGCTGAGCACAGAAGTATGGCGTATAGACTGCTAGAAACTGTATGCATAATTCATTATTTTTGATGTTTTCTTTCTTTTTGTTTGATAATGATGTCAAAGATGGAAACAGAATGGTGCTCACACAGCACTTATCCAGTCCTACTGACCATTCAGTGTATACACAACACATTCATCTGTTCCTTAAATTCACACAGCTCTTGATTATAAGAGAAATAATTTGCCTTATTTAGTCTTTTTCTTCATCACTTTGCTTTGAACTACTACCTGCAGCAGTTATTTAGTAGCTTGCAGAACTACCTTTAGCAGGAATAACTTTAAGTAGTTATTTTTCCCTATGATTTTATTTAATATTTCTCACATTGTTTTCTCAAACTTCTTCTTTTCTAAAGTTCATTGGAGTTTGAATTCATGCTTACTGAACCACTCATGACTGTGGAGTTTGTGCATGAAGTCAAAATAGCTGCTGTCAGAACTATTTAATTTACATTTTGGCTGATTTCACTGATTAATGGTTATGTTATCAAGTTTCTTGGAAGTTGCCATTTTGAACATAGAAAGAAAAGGTATAATAAAAAACATAAAACCTAAGAAACGAATAAAGCACGCTGTTAACATATTGAACAACTGAGCAAACACTCACATTTTCCCTGACGAGCTCAGAGACCGTGCGGGACAGCATGAGGCAGGAGACTGCACAACTCATTATGTGAAAGAGAGTGTACATGACCCGCGTGCTGGTGGAGGATTTGACTGGAGGACAGAAGGCACAGCAGAGCGAGCAGGGAGCCGGCCCACAGCAGCAGCATATCTGAGGAGGAGAAGAGCAAGGCAGCTCAGCATTCAAACAGCACACAGTCCACTTAAATATTTCTGTTTACTGTTACACCTGTGACACATAAAGATAACCAAGGGACAGCTCAGTAGGTAGAGAGATCCCCCCATGATTGGAAGGTCAACGGTTCAAATCCACTGAACCTCTGACCCTGAGGTACCCTTGAGCAAGGTACCGTCTCTACACACTGCTCCTCAGGTGCTTGATTGGTAGCTGCTCACTGCTTCACCGAGTGAATGGGTTAAAATGTAGAGAACTACAAATTTCCCACATGTGGAACTATAAGGGGTTTAAAATAAATAATAAAATATGAGTTGTGCAGTATTTTACTAAAATCCCAATTCACTTGATTTGTAATGTGTGAGTAAAAACAACATTTCATGCTGCAATAAGTGAAAATAAATTTACAAAAGTTAGATCTTTGGCATGTGGTCATTTTTGGCACACAGCATCTCTTGAGTCAAAAGAGCACCTGACCGTCATGGGTGATGCATGAGGTCAGACAGCAAAGTACAAATTATGCGCACTGATATTCAGTCCAGAGCAGTGAAAAATGGAAATAATTAACTTAATGTATTTTAATGGCTCAGTACTATGAGCTGTCATGAATTTGTTCCATAGGTGCCTTTCAGGAAAACTCTTGATCCTTAAGATCTAAATTGCTTTACACATATTTAGAGTAGTTTTAAACTTCTCTGAGTTTAGTACTCATTGAAAGTTTAAGACCTTTTGTAGTGGGGACTGCAGTGTTGAATCTTGCTATATGGTTAAGTAAAGGTTTCTACAACAGCAAATAAGTTCTTCTTTGTGGCTGACAAAGAGAGTTTACTATCGATGCATGGATGAGAAGGACTTTCACTCTGTCTCAGCTTCAGTTTGAATAGGAAATCCAGAGGTGTTATTCTACTTACCATGTGGTACCATATGGTTTACAGGACACATTTCTACAATATAGGAATGTGTCCTGCTGGTACAGAGACCTGGAGGATTGAAAATTATAAACACTATCCGTTGGGCATCTTTCTGATCCGTTGGGCATGTTTGTTGGCCTTCAGACAATAATTCTGATAGCTAAAGATCCAAATGGGAAAGGCAAGAAAAAAAAAAGAAAGAAAAAAAAAAGAATTTAAAGAGATCAATGTAACGCTAGCTATTTAACTATAACTAGTTTCCCTATGGTCACATAAGAGCAAAACAGTTTGAACAAGTAATGAGGTTTATTTTATTTTTGGCATCAGTGTGCAAACTATGAAACATTAAAAGATAGTGGTGGCATATGTAATTAGTACGAGAGAATGTTCTGAATATGATCTAATTCATGGAGTGGCAGTTGTCATGGCTCTTGCATTGTTTTTGAAGAATGACAAATAACAATTAGTTCATGCTTAATATTGGTTTATTTACACGAATTAAAACAGTAATTTTGCTACACAGTCCAAATGTCTGTCTCTGTAACAAAGTCTGGCTGAAAGAGTGATGAAGTTATGTCAGTCCAGATTGGTCAGATTTTAGTGAAACTTGAAGACAGATTTCTTTCAGGGCTGACACCCATACTGTGCTCAAACTTAAGATGATATTTGAGGTTTTGAGGCATTTTTTGTTTAATTTTCACAAGGATTGCTAGTTCCCAAAAAAATGCCAAAGTGATATTTGTTTGAGCAAATACTAAGCCAGTGTTTGAAATGCAGGTTTGGGTTTTACAATGTGGATAATTTGAGCAAATTTGATGAAAATAGGGAAGGGAAAGGGATTTGTCAATTTGCTGTTCAGTCGCTTAAGGAAGCCCAAATTGTGGTTTCTGAGTGACTGGGGTCAAAAAAGGGATGCTGAAGAACCTCCAAAGCTGTGATGCGCTGATTAGCATCTAAATCCAGCATCCGTTTAATTAGGCTCACCAACAAACGCTGATCACTGTGGTGTCCTGTTCTCATCTTCACCATTTCTTCAATGTCATCATTGAAGAAATGGTTAAAGCTTAAAATTTCGAGTGTCTCGTGACTGGTATCCCATCTCACACCGAAACTCTTCATGTGTCTTAAATCTCCAGCGGTGTTCGCCGCACTGTTTTTCTATGAAGTAATGAGTCGTACTCATACCACAGTCTAGGACATCATCTGGTGGCTGGCCCTGAGTGAGTACGATGAACCTCAGCACATCATATTCCTCATTCACCTCGTAGAGTGGCAGCCCAAGAGCTAAATCCACAGCTATCAGTCCCAGAGACCACATATCTATAGCTTCAGTCAAAGGAATGTCCAGTAACACCTCTGGTGCCGTGTACCAGAGACTCTGCACACAGACACCGGGAACCAATGTTGATACAGGACGTGCCAGACCAAAGTCAACAGCTTTGACTGTGATTGGACATGCACGCCGATCTACAACCATTATGTTCTCAGGTTTAAGGTCAGCGTGCACGATTTCCAAAGAACTCAGGTAGGATACAGCGTTTGCTAGTTGATATAAAATAGGCCCCATCTCTGTTACGGGGAGGCTCTGGTTATTACGATCCTCTATATAATCAAAGAGGCTTTGATCAAGGAGTTCAAACTTTAAACATATTCGCTCCCTGTCAAAGAAAAAGCCATTCCACTTTACGATATTGCATCTCTCTGGATCCAATGGTCGCAGCTGTTCCAGCATGAACACATGCTAAACTGTAGGTGCCTTCATGACATCACACTATCAAAGCCACACCCTTCTACTACAACATTCCATTCATGACATTATTCTATAGCATGATGTGCTGTTATATACTCCACTGGACTGTCAAATGTACAAATCAATACTGTCGTGGGATTTGAGTAAAATACTTGTACACGACACTTACAGTGTCTTAGGCAATGGTTATGTTAAGTTTTTTCCGCTCATCTAGAAGTTAGATGGGGAACATATAAACATGCATACATGGATGGAATGTGATCTCTTGAAACTACACTGACAATTTAGTGCCTGCAATATGTGGTTAACTATGGTTGCAGTGACACAGTTGAGGTTGCTCTTCAGTTCTCAGTAAACTGAAGACACTGGAGAATTCTTCCTTCATCAGTAGAAATTTTTCTTTTTAATCTGGTGGGCGCCAGTGCTGCCTCTCAGCCACCAAGTATACGCACCAGTAATATAATCTTTAAAAAAAAATCCTATTGCTTTTTTAAAGAAAAATTGACCTCTGACCTTGAGCAGTGTTTAAATATGACATCAGGTCTTCCCAAAAGTTACACTTATTTGCACATTTAATCAGTAACCACACTACCTTTGTGTGACAGATGTATTTGTTGCTTTCTTGTCCTTTCTTGTCTTTCTTTGATTTATTTCTTGTTTAGTCACAAATTTTCTTTCCTTCTTTTACAGCTTATCGTCACTGCTGTCAAAAGTACATGACAGGCAGATATTCAGCCATCAAGGGGTACTTAGTCCAGACTGATACAGAGATGTGTCCCATCAATGCCAATATATGAGCATCATTTAAATTATTTTAACAAACTGCTTTAAAGAAATTAGTGTTTACTGTGGGTGTATAAATATTTACATATTGCTTTATTTTAATTTAGTTTCCACATAAAGAAGGGAAACACATGTGCCAATCCATCTCTGAAGAGAGTGATGGACGCTGTCGATCGTATAAATTGAGATTTTTAGAAACAGAATGAAGAGCAAATGTTCTGATTTTCTAGCAACAGCAAAAAAAAACTCAATTTATCATCATTTTAGGAATAAAGCACAGAACATCCACCAGCACAGCTCATAGAAGCAGAAACAAAAGATCATCCGAGCTTTTTAAAGAGACCACTGATGCCAGCTACAGAAAACAAACAGTTTTTTATGTGATCTTTGCATCCAGCAACTGTTTTATAGTCCAGTGAACTCCATCATGTGGAGCCTGCTGTAAATAAGAAAGATGTTGGAAAACAAGGGACATATTAGCTCAGTTTTAAGAGGTCTACAATATTAATTTATAGTTTATTTTTACAAAAAAGAAAAAGAAAATTGTAAACACTGCATCTACATAGTCAGAGTATTAAAAGCAAAGCTGTCTGAAGACATTTAAAAGTCCCAGTCTCACACTGCCAGTGTTTGGCAACTCTTGGAACTGATGGCAGATTAATGAGTCCAGTGGCATCTGGCTGGTTCTGATTCTGATAAATCAGAGCTGTGGATGACTGAACGTAAGCCCATGTCCACTGATCCTGAACTAAATCTAGAGGAAAAACCTGCACGCTCATCTGCTTATGTGCTTCGGCAGTCTCTGCAGACTGCAGTCTGGAGGTCAGTCTGCTTAAAAGGGTCACAGAGTTATGTAGTAAAAAAATGTTTCATATTGTAAATGTGATTATATTTCTCTGCTTTGCTTTGTAAACTGTGTGTACATTTTCAGTATCCGGGACTAGGCACTGTACTATATGATTTATGAACACATGCAATAAATACCGTTGGAGTAAATCCAGATGTATTATCACTCATCACGTGCACATCTTAATCTGATAGATAATGCAGAGAAGATTATCCAACATCTTCTCATTGAGGGGAAGACTGGATAAAAATAGATCTTTAATCTTGTACAGTAGCTGAAAAATGATTTGGTGAAACATGATTAAATGGAGCATTTGCCCAAATTACATCGCCATCCATGGTTCTCCTGATATACCCCAAGCTGAAGAATATGTTTCCATTATGCACTGACAGCTCAGATGGCTGCAGTGTGCAAAACCAATCAGTCAATGATGTCGGTCTGGTCATTTTTTCAGAAACAAACAGTTTCTGTTTGTTGGTGTAACCTTTTGTGTTTTTCTCTATTGTTGCATATTTACTTTAAATTTTGAAGAAGAAATGTATGCTTTATTCTATAATTCTAATATAGATTTTAGTCTATATTACAATATATGTATATATTAACATACATACATACATACACACACACACACACACACAGAGTAATATATATAATATAAAGCTCTTCTACTCTACCTGAGCATTCAAAGCACTTTATACCACTTGCCTCATTCACCCATACACAAGCACCTTTTTTTCTATGCTTTTCTATCTTTCCATTATCATTTCTATCTAACCTTCACACTCCGATGGATGAATCAGAGAGCAACTTGAGGTTAGTATCTTGCCCAGGGATATTTTGCATGCAGACTAGAGCAGCCAGGGATTGACCCACCAACCTTCTGATTAGTAGATGACCTGCTCTACTCCTGTTGCTCTTCCTGAGATACAGAATGGCACACTGTAGTAATAAAGGGATGGGCATGGTCAGCATCACTACTCAGGTAGGCTGTGGTGTTTTAACAATGCCAGTGCTAATGGACCCAAAGGGTGCCAAGAAAATATCCCCTGCACTATTATACCAGCAGCAGCCTGAAGCTAGTGATGCAAGACAGCATGGATCTAGGCTTTAATGTTGTTTCTGACCCTAACATCTGAATGTTACAGCAGAAATTCAGATTATCAGACCAGGTAGCATTTTTCCAGTCTTCTTTTGTTGTCAAGCCTGTGTGAACTGTAGCTTCAGTTTTCTGTTCAAAGCTGACAGGAGAGGCACCCAATGTGGACTTCTGCTGCTGCAGCCCATTTGTTTTAAGGTTTAACATATACTGTACATTCAAGGATGTTCTTCTACATGCCTTGGTTGTAATGAGTGGTTATTTGAGTTACTGCTGCCTTCATTTCAGCTCAAAGCAGTCTGACCATTTTTCTCTGGCCTCTGACACCAACAAGCACTTTCACCCAGAGAACTGTCACTCACTTTTTCTTTTTCAGACCAACCTCCTAGAGGTGGTTATGTGGGAAAATGCCAGTAGATCAGCGGCTTCTGTAATAGACCAGCCCATCAGACGCTAACAACCACATTCACAGTCACTTAAACCACCATTGTTCCCCTTTCTGATTCTCTGTTTACTTTCTTACATATTATACACATTTATATGCTTATGTGGCTCATATTAGTGAAATTGCAGATTTGTTAATAATAGCGCTTTTATCTGCACTCTGACTGATTATCTGTGTGCCCAAAGAGAAGCATGGAGATACTTTAATAACTCCAAGTCACTTGATAATCAGAAAATTAGTTGTTTTTGATGGAATAAAAAAAATACATATAAATAGAAGGGAAACTTTTTATAAATTATGAAAAAGATTTTAAAGATTGAGCCACCTTACAGACAGCTAGGTGTCTGTCCTGTGGCCTAGTTTAAGGTTCATAATGCAGGATTACTGGTCACCGAGTAAAGTTGTTGCAGTAGGCCATGGAGATTAAATCCAGCAAAGACACGAATAATCACTTTCATTTAAAAACAGCCAAATAAAAGAATGGGTCACACATTATATTCAGGTCAGATCACAGACTGTTAGGTACAAAGTGATTAAACATTATATTTTGCTAGCTCCTGGTCATAGAATCTTCATTCAAGTATTCATGGAAGTTTGCAAAAATGAACCTGATTGTCCTGTCAAATCAGAAATGTAAGAATATTTTTTTCAGAAAGACAGGAGTCACTCCATGTGTTACTTCTACATGATGATGAATCTCTTCTGCACCTTTCCAAGTATTCAGACAGCTAATCTAAGTGCTAATCCTGATCCACTGGTCCACTGATCCACATTTGCCTTTCATTTTGTATTGCAAAAAGACCACTGTCAACTTTATTTATTTTAATTTAATTGTATTTCTTACAATCTTTTGCTTTTTGTTTTCATTCATTAAGGCTTGAAGGTTTCACCTTAATGGAAGAGCAAAATGTGGGTGGAATGATTTGGAAACTATATGAACTACATGAACTATCGTGCAGAATATTAACGTTTTATAGAATCCAGAGAAACCTGTGTGCACAAGAGACAAGTTTGAAAACTAATGCTGAGTGCCTGATCTTTACGCCTCTATGCAGTAGTCCATTTAAAACAGATACATTGTAATTGAATTCATTTTCATTTATATAGCTCCAATTCTACAACATGCATCTGGCAGGACTTTATTTTCTACAGAAAAGAAAGAACCCCAATGATAGCAAATTCTTGGTGGCAGTGGGGAGGAAGAACTCCCTTTTCAAATACTCACTGAATCATGGGAAATTTCCCTGCAGACTGAGACATAGCAGCGAATGGTTTAGGGTCACCTGACCTGTCCCTAACTATACGCTTTATCAAAAAGGGAAGTTTGAAGTCCAATCTCAAAAGCAGAGAAGGTCTCGTCTCCTGAACACAAACTGGGAGCGCTCACCACAACTGGAATTTAGTGGGACTCACTGAAATATAGCTTTTATAAGAGCAATATGAAATCTTCTCCTGTCAGTATTCTTGCTGCACAGGTTCAGGAGCACTATCATGAACATAGTTCATTGTTGCACAAATCCACGTTAAAATTCTACCACACACGCAAAAAACAACAACAAAAAAAAAACAACCTATATAAAAAAGGTCTAGAAATATTGCTGGATTCTGGGCTAAAGGTACTTTACGAGTTGTAGAAACGTAGGAACGTGATCTGAAAATCTGAAAATCAAGCACGCTTTGTTCTCTGAGCTTAAGAGGAGCGGGACCTTCCAGGTTATTACCAGCGCACAGTTTGAAAACTATGATGCATCCATGATGGTTTGGGTGCACAAGTCCACATAACATGGATAAATGCATATTCACGAAAGCCCCATAAGCTAACATAACCTGCTATTAATGTGATGTTTTTTTCAGCAAAGGCCTTGCTTATTTCAGTAAGATAATGCCAAAACCTCATTCTGCACATATTCCAACAGCATACTGTAACCTGGTCTGGCTGCACCCCAGACCAGTTACCCACTGAGAGCATTTGGAGAATTCTGACAGCTTTTGGACATTAAGTATGGAAACAGGACAGTTTTCGACAGTTCTGTGATGCCCACATGATAAATAAATAAAACAAAGTAAAACAGGTCAAATACAGCTTCAAATCCAAAAAGTAAATCACCTTTACTAATGGAGAGCAAATTAAAGGCAAATTATGCAGAATGTTCAGTTTCAGAGTAACATTTTATACATTACTGAACTGAAGACAATGCCACTGTTGCTGAAGGAAAAAAACTATTCTTTCATTTCTATACTGCTTAGTAGTTTGTGGATGTGCTCAAGTGTATGTGTTTCACATCCTAAAAAGTCACAGATTCTGACCATAAAGCTGCCATATGGCTTTGTCTCTTGGGTGCTTTTGTAGATGCACAAATCTAGACCGACAAAAGTCTTGGGCTACATCTTAACACTGCGATGAGGCATTTTATTCAACCCCATTGTCACTGGTGAGTAAAATCAAGCATCTAGCCAAGTAGTCTGCCTCAACAAATGTTTGTGAAAGAGTGCGCTGTGGTGCTGTAATAGGATGCCAGCATTGCAAAAAGTCACTTTGCCTACATTTTATTTAAAAATGCTTGTAGTTTACTCATGTACATCTATTCTTTAACAGCGCAGGCTGATAGTTATTTTCCAGATTAATATTTACACATTTCTATGGCATCTGTACAATATATGTCCAGTGCTGCCCTGGGACCAGCAGCAACATCAAAATGCCCCTTACTCATTAACGCAAAATTGTAACTGATTATTTCTACATTACTGTACTTCTACTTTATAGTAAAAACAAATGTTACTTTTACAGCTATATAAAAATTTTAATTGGAAATAGCTACACTGTATCTAACTGGTTGAATAAAAGCAATTCAGTGAGTATACAGAATCATCTGATGAGTAAATTCTTTTTCTAAACTGACACTGAAAAAGCCACAAATCATCAAACTCCAGCTGTAGTAGCCGCCACCTGTGCTGCTGCTCACCAACTCTCACCTGATAGGCCACCATGTTGAGGAAGTAGTTGTAGACCCCGCTGCGGTTCATCCCCTGAGTGGCCGACATCATGCCTTTGAACTGCTTTTCCTCGGCCACCACCACTCTACATTTGGCCATGAACGTCCGGTGCAAGCAGCTTCTTTTTCCAAGCGCCTACAAAGATGGCATCCTCACATCCTCAAAGAGGCCAGAACACAATATCTAACAAGCTTTTCAGCAAAATGAGAAAAAAGAGGAAAGATGCAAAGTCCGGCAGCTTGTTTCCACGCGCTCTCTTATGCTGGATTAGCGGTAAATCTAGTCCAACTGGGATCTCTGCAGATGAGACCCTCAGCATGAGAGCTGTGTTGCTCTCAGTCCAGCCTCACAGAGGAATCAGTTGTTTTTTCGCCCATATCCTGCGTGCTTTGGCTCTGCTGCCGAGTTGGGTGCTGCCAGAAAATAGGGAGAGGTGGTGGCGAATGCCCAGTGCCCTCCCTCCCCCCAGTCAGATTAGGCAGAGAGTGTGTGAGGGGAGGAGGGAGGGGAAGAGAAATGACGAAGAGGAGGAGGGGGAGGAAGGGAAGGAGGAGGAGGAGGTCAACAGGGACCATGTGCCGGTCCCATCTGTCCACTTCCATTCCCTATTCCCAGCATTGCACAAAATCCACAGTACAATGGGATTGGGCATGTTTAATCCAGATTTGCAAAATTAAACAATTATCCCGTGTGACTTCTGGATGCTGAAGCTTGACACGTCGCAGTCTTCTCCAAGACCTGGCCCAAGCCTGAGACTGTCTCCTCTCAAGAGAGAGAGGCCCACATCCGTAATCCGAACAAGTTATCGTGATTGCACTACGACCCAGAAATGTTAAAGCAGGGCGCGCTGGACGGCTTTCTGCCTGTGATGGAATCAACAAAGGCAGGCTGCATCAGTAGATGTGCTCAATAATAAAAAGGCCAATGGATTTGGGGGGCCTCTAATGGGAGAGTAAAAAGGTATTAGGTAAAAATAAATAAAAATCCTAATAATTTAAAAAAGGCAATGTATTTATTATGGTCTTTTACCAGAGAGTGTGTGGATCTGATGTTAGGATGGACTGCTCAGCAATCATTTAAAGTACTTATAGTTCCACAATCCAAACTGCTGTGCTCTCCAGGTCCATGAAGCATTAGTATTTTTCTTCGTGCTTTTATTTGATGAGTTTCTGTGTAAAAATATCTATCGAATTCAACTATTGGATGATAAAAGCCGATTATGGTTGTGGGGGAATTTTTGCAAAAACATTCGCTGCAAGTTCAGCTTTTCCCTTGAAAAGTCTTTACATTCCTCCGTTCTATAATCTGACATTTGTGTGTGAAAACAGTTAATGAATTCCTCAAAGGGACATAGTCGGCCAGAACTGATGTGTAAAAGCTATTTGGAGCTGGATATATGCTAAACCACTCTTCTGCGTTGCACAGCAGCAGTGAAATGGGACAACGGCAGTGGCTGAAAAGCGCTGAGTGTATGAGGAGAGAGTTGGATTAGATTTGGGTTAGTGTGCAGGGTGGTGCACTGGGATAATCCCGTTGCTGTTCCAGCCCTCCTCTCAGTCAAGATGACCTTCACCAGCACAGGCACAACATTAGTCGCTGCAGCCTGTTTCTCTATCTGAGAGTAACTTTCTACTGAAGCTGCAGAGATTCGTAAATGTGCAGCATCTTTAGGTAAAAATACATGGCAGTCTGTGCTCCCACATCGAGACAAAAAAACAACAAAACCCAAACAGGGGATGCCAGAAAAAAAGGTCACAAAATCAAACATGGCAGTTTAATTACTGCTGTGTCTGACGGATTAAATGATGAGTGTCCTCAGGTCATGTGGAATTTAGAGACACTGCTTCAGCCATCTGAATACAGCTCATTACAAAATTATCCTACTGTAAAAGAATAAAAGAACCTTAATTTTCTTTTAAATATTCACAATTTTATGGCTGGAATGCTGTATTTGTACTGCTTTGTTTGGGTTAGGGTAAATATGCTATTTGCAGATATTCAATCCCAGTTCACTGTTATGCTGATGCAAAGCAAAAGCAGAGAGCGTAAAGTGATAGTGCTGTCATGTTTAGCTGCTTTAATGAGTTGTTCTTGGTACTGTACCTCTTTACAAGTATGCTGGAAAAGAGCAGCTTGTGCCAAGATCGTGTAGCCTACGGGAACTCTCAAGTGGAGACACAGTCTTCCCAGATTTACCTTCATGGTACTGAGTAATAAGGAAGAGGTTGAGTAAGAGGGAACATCAGAGGTTAACTTGGTTCACACTTAATTAACAGGCTTGGATTTACAAACCCAGTGAATGAAGACTCTTCCAGAATCTTCGAGCAAGTCAGTTGTTGGATTATCAGTGTGAGGCTCATGGAGACAGAGGAGCAGCTACACATGGAGCTCGGTGAACATGGTGAACATGCTCACCACAGCCAGCATTAACAAGAAAAAGCACACTGCCACATACAGCAATTTAACATTACAACTGAACTTTCACCCAGAGACAGGTGCTGAACGGACTACCAGGTAACCTTGTAATTACCTGCAAAAAAAGTACTTTTTAAGAATTAACATGAAAATTGAAAAATAATTACTTGAAAAAGTAGCTGTAATTTAGTTGACCTAAGATGCTTTGATAATGTCTATCTAGACCCTGTATATAATATATTGTAGTCTCATACTGAAACAGACAAGTCCTTGTTGTCCATTAAAGTGTGCAATAACTAACAAATAGGTGAAAATTGTATTAAAACTACCGAAATGTGGCACAAAGAGATCAAAACTGAGACACAAAATGTCCATGAGGAGTGCAAAATGATAACGCTCAGACAAAAAAATGCCCACGGAAAGATGAAAAATGCCAAATTGTGTAGTAAAATTATGCCATTTTAGACACACAAAATGAGCCCATTCAAGGCACATCAAATTACTACAAACATGAGCAAGAACGCCAAAATTAAACTGAAAGC
>VOQK01042779.1:0-17211 GCA_015052645.1 Benitochromis conjunctus | reverse complement strand
CCAGCAGCTTCAGGAAGTACTCCTTAGCTGTGTCACTGTCCCAGAGGTTGCTGGGAAGGGGAGTCTGATCTATGTCTTTGAATCTGGACAAATAGCAAAGAACAAAGAAGACAAATAGCAAAATGTCTAAACACCAAGCACAACTCAGGAAAGTGTTTCGTCTCTGACCTGACAGACAGAGTCTGTGTGGGGTCAAAATCAGCCCTCCTGACCATGTCAAGACCAGCTGACAGAGCCTGGTCCCTGATCACCTCCACCTGGACACTTGGGGGATGAAGCCGAGGGACCAAAGACTGCAGGAGCTCTTCAGGCAATCCAGATCTCTCGGGTAAAGACGGTCTAAGAGAGAGAGAGTGACCATTAAGAACAAATTCTGCATCCTCAATGAGGTACTGGTGTGTTAACTTTAACACCTGTACCTTTTACAGCTGATGGAGGAATGAACTGAAGGCCTGTGGCGTTTGGACAGCAGACTTCTCCTCGGACCTCCCTGAGGAGACCTAACAAGGGAGGCTGGAGAATAAGGTAACACGGTTCAGTGTTTAGTCATCTTTCCATCAGTTTGTAAAGCAAAGAGGAGGCTGAGCTGAGTGACATCTGAAGAGCTCAGATGTTGTCAGATATGAAAGAAAAATGGAAAAGGTACAATTAGTCAGTGTTTTACAAACATGGAACCAGCCATCATTAACCACTCATACCTTTCCCATCTGTCGCTTGTGTGCAGTCAGTGCAGGCCCAGTCTTTGGTGTCCAACTTTAGTCCCGAACATTTCCTGTGAGTCCCTCTAGAGCCACACAGTCGGCAGCGGATCACCTCAAACCAGCTGAGAACCGCAAAAACAGAATTTCAAGCAATCCCCATAATATTTCCTAATCTCTAGATGATGAAGCCCACAGAAATATCACAAATGTTAATTCTGAGGAAACTGAGGAATCTGCTCTGCTGAGACAACTTAGTCATATACTGGACAGAACTGAATTTTTTTTATTCCACTCATTTTATTACTACATTTTCCTTCATTGCCTGTCTTGATGCCTTACATATTTAATGTAAAGCCCAGCATTAGCACACAAACAGCTGCCTCTGTGCTAATGTGGTTCTGTTGTTGAAAATGTAATACTAAGAGGGTTTAAAGTTTTTTTTTAACAGTCACAAATGTCTTTATCTGATGAGCAGCAGTTATAAATATAGATTCTTAGATGCAACATTATTTCTTGACTATTTCTCCTTTTGGCTCTAAACAATTTTACAACATTTTTAATGTTGTATAAGAATTAACAAATGACCTTAAAACAAAACACCTTTTTGTACTTGTGGACCTTATATTACATTTGCACATATTTCTGAATTTTTTAGTTTTTATTCTTTCCTTACTCTCAGACTGTTAAACACAACTGGGGCTGCAGCTGAAAGGATAAAAATTTAAACTGTCTCCCATAAGTCTGAACAGTAATTGAATGGAAAAACTATTGAAATCCAACAGATTCTTCACTTATATTATATTAACCTTCCTGAACTCTGCTAACTTACAGTCTGCATTTCTTTAATTCAAATAGGCTAAACTTTATTAATATAATAGAGCTTGATAAGTCTTACTGGCCTGATAATTTTAATACTGCATGGTTAAACAGTTTTTCTTCTCACTCAGTCACATTGCTGATATGCCTACAGCAGCTGTGTTGCCTTCACCCTGTATCATGCATTTATAAAACCAGTCCCTCTGTTCCCAGTAGATTTATCCATGTCTCTGACTCAAAGATGGTGCCAATACCACCTTTTTTATGTTAACATCTTTATAACAACCTTTCTTTGATTGCTCAGACCTGCTTGCAATTTTTAAACTAAGTGAAGCCAGATAATGGAAACATACCCTGGGTATGTTGTATATTCTTTGTAGTACAAGGCCCTGGTTAATATAATAAAATAAAGCATATTTGGCAACTTACTCCAGTTGAATGGGGTAGAACAGGACAGAAAATGTTTTTTTACTAACATCCTTAGATACAAAAGATACAAATCTGTAAACTAATGAAAGGAAAACATAAATGCCATACCCGCTCTTGGCAGAGTGTGTACGACCATTGTTGCAGAGGCAGGTGAGAGCGTCACAGCGTTTGTAAACCTCCAACAGCTCTGAATATGCATTTGCCTCCAACTCCCATGAGGCATCTCTGCAGGAAGCCCAGACAAAGGAGAGGGGGGGGACAAACCCCCCCAAAAACAAACCAAAACAAATAACAGATTTTCCTGGATAAACAAACAACTCATCTGTAAAATAATCTGTTGTACTGTGGGGATAAACTCTTATTGTTACTATCAAAGTGTCTCAGAAAATCTTTATTTAGGTATGTCAAAAAACACTAACAAACAAGAAAAAAAAACCCCAAAAAACTGAGGTGCTGAAATGCTGCAGGTATAATTGAAAGTTACCTCTCTGGGATGTATATTCCCATTCTGAGCATTTCCTCCTGGAAGTTTTCCTTGTTATTACACAGGGTACATCTAAAGAAGAACAGGCCTGCACTGTGGGCCTGACGCTAACACACAGACACACGCCAATAAAAATACACAGAAAAACAACAAAGTTACACATGCATTGTACGTTTTATAGAATATGGAGTGCAAATAATTAATTGAATCTTCTCAAACTGAATGGACACAGTTTGGTGGTAGAACTGCAGATAATCTGTAAACAGAGTCCTGGATATGCAGGAGAGTCACATAAACCATTAAAAAAATGCAGGGCCAAAAATTCAGAGAATATTTTAAAGCATTCAGCTCCCATGAAAGATAAGTCGAGTTGCATTTCCTGTAAACCTTTCATAAAAAGTACTAATTAGCCAACCCAACATATAAAATCAGGGCTCTCTGCACACGCATAGTACCTGCACACAGTCTCTGTGGAACCAGCTGGTATGGCAGGATGGACACTTGAGGATGGAGTAAGACAAAATGGGATCAATAGAGTCCAGACAGATGGAGCAGGATCGAGGCAGACTGATGTCTAACCCAGTACACAGAGACTGGGAAGGACTATGATCTGGACAGTAAGATCTGGACACACAAACAGAGGGGCAGTTACTATCGTTTATATTTACAGTATTATAGTTTACCAGTTTTATGCAGTTGCAGCTTGGAAGAGTTTTGCAATTTCTCTGCAGTTGGGCACAAATACTTTTTAAAAGGAACCAACACTATTGGAGCTGAACTTTGACAGCATTTTAAAGCAGTTTATATACTCAGTGATTGGTTTTAATTTTTAAATTCAGTCATAGTTTGGACATTTTTGTAATTCAGTTTTCAAGCAGAATTAGATTCTCTTTGTGGCAGAAACAGTTTGTTATGGGTTCACAAAGAAGAGGTACATCCACAGCTTCTTAAATTATTGATTAAGTAACACTCTTCATAAGCACCTTTACAGGTACATCACTCCCAAAGTACTTTGTGATAGATAAATAAATAGATGAATAACATGTTCACCTGCCTCTCTGACAGACTCCACACTTAAATCACAGCTGTGGATCTGCTGCAGCAACAAAGTAAGTACCACTTCTAGATGCAGACTGAGATGGTGTAGCTGGAGTAGGTCTAGCCATAGTATGACACTCACTGCTAAGGCAACAAAGTAATAGGCCAAGAATATAATGGTGTGTTCTCCAAAGAGACATCCACGATGTACTCTCAGCTTCAAGAAAATAATAGCACAGGAGGAGACCCACCCAGAGCTGAAACTTAGCAATACTGGAAGAACATTTTGGAGAAAGAGCCATCATATAACAACAATATCAAGCGCCTGGCGGACCTAAGAGCAGACCACAGCTTTCTAGAACAAGAGCCAGTCAACAGCCAGTCAAAGACAGACATCCAACAATGTGTCTCTGGAATGAAGAGCTGTACAGCATGAAGACCTGACATGAGCCATCCCTACTGGCTGAAGAGGCTAACTGCACTCCATGAGCACCTGGCAACAAAAATAAATGGGCTGCTAACAGCAAGTACTCATCCATCCAGGTTCTCCACATCATGGATACATCAGGCACTATGACAAAGGCATAGCACAGCTCAGAAAAGCACTGGAAATAACACCAGAAGACCAAAGTACCAGTTCTTGTTTGGACCAGGCAGACCAACCTGAGCATCACTTGCACTGACTACGAGAAGCCTATGACTTAATGCCCTACATATATATAGATAATATATAGATATTCTATTAGGTGGATAGGCTGTACGCCAGCAGTGAGTGAGGCCTCGACTAACTCATCCACCTCCCCAGGATCTATAGCGACGACACTGGGAATGTTATTTGGACTGGATAATTGTGGTCAAATGGGTGGGCTGTAGCTCAGTTGGTAGAGCAGGTCAGCGGCTGATTGGAAGGTTGGTGGTTCGATTCCTGGCTCCCCTAGTCTGCATGCCAAATATCCTTGGGCAAGATACTAACCCCAAGTTGCTCTCCGATGCGTCCATCGGAGTATGAATGTGTACGAATGATTAGAAAGCACTAAAAATATAGAGAAAGTGCTTGTATGAATGTGAATGAGGTGAATGAGGTTGTTGTATAAAGCGCTTTGAGTACTCCGGGAGAGTAGAAAAGCGCTATATAAGAATCAGTCCATTTACCATTTACATATAATATTTGAATATTAACAGTGCATAAGTTGAGTGATGCAAAAATAAACATTACTTTAACATATGCTTATATTCTATATAGTCTGGATATGATATTACTGCAGGCATAAGGACAAATTATGTTACAGGCTAGTGGGATGAGTTGTGTAGCATGTTGCAGGCTGTAGTGTCCTTAACAGCAAATTGCATGCATCATATGCCATATATACACGCAACACATTAATATGTGTTAAAATAAAATAAAAATTATAGTTTTACTCAATTATACAAGTTAGGATTTTAAAGGTACAAATAAATTGATAGTCAGCAAACTTATCATGCACTTGTTTTCAATGAAATTACTTTTCCCCCCTCCCCCATTATCCTAAGATAATATCCAAATTGTTGCTTTGTTAACATTTGTTTATAAGAATAAGTAAATTTGTAAAAAAAAAAAAAGAAAGAAAAAAAAGAAAAAAAAAACAGGTGTAAACCGTGACAATCATTCTGTGGTGTCCATAACAGGGGGAAAAAATAATAATAAAATTAACATTGCCCTTCAAATGTTCTTTTTTCCTTCAATCATTATACTCCACAAAATTTAAACACGGTTTAAAACTCTGATAAAGTTCCTGAAACAATAACAAACCATGCATTATCTGAGCCAGTGGGAGTTTGTAGATATTGAACAGAAGAGGCCCCATGATGGAGCCTTGTGGTACTCCGCATCTTTTTTAATTTACTCAGCTGTTTGATTACCTACAGCAGCAGTCCTTGTCCTATAAGCAGGAAATAAACCAGTACACATAACTACTGAAGATTCCTTCTAATATCACAGATATCGTTTTGGGAGTTTGCAGTGATACTGTCAACTGCTTCCTTGTTTTAAACTTTTATGTGACTTGACTGCTTTGAGTTCAGTTTGTGTGTCTTGGCTGTGGGCACATCTATGGTGTGTCGGACATGAAAGGACAGACTGTGTGTGCAGTTGGGCGTGTTTAGAGGATGATAAGAGTTAAGTCTGATCAGCTGTGTCACCCTGAAAATCTGTCCAAATTGAGCTGCGCTGCTCTCTGCCAGGCGTTAATCCACTTCATGGGTTCCCTCTGCAGAGACACAGACCCAGAGCCCAACCGTCCAGCGCCCACAGGAAATTATTTAGACAATTAAATACAGGCAAGCTGACATGCCCGGAAAGCTGTCTGCTGGGTCATGTTGAGACTCAAGTTCTGATCAGGTGAAGCTCCAACACAGCTGTGGGAACCGGGCAGAGTGAAACAATCAGCTCTTTCAGACAGTTTTATTTATATAGCGACGCACACATGTCAGGAGTGCAAATGTACACATTTCTCCACATCTTGCACATAGAGGCTACAAAATTACCACCAAGTAGCCTCACTGCTATGTTTTACAGACATGGATGAATTTAGTAACACATATCAGTTAGAGATATACAATAATAACAATAATAATAATAATAATAATAATAATAATAATAATGATAAACTCCTGAATCAACAGGAAGGTTCAATTTCAGAGCTTTTATAAATTCTATAACTTAAACTCCTCCTGGAGATTTAATCACATCATATTTGGTCAGCCAACTTACTTTACATCGTCCAACATTCAAGTTTACATGAGACGTCTACATGCTCACATTGAGTCATAGCACCACCTAATGCCAGCTCAAAATCATCATTATTTAATTCAATACAAATTTATTTCTGTAGCTCCAAATAACAATAAAGGTCACCTCAAGGTGCTTTATATTGTAAGGTAAAGGCACTAGAATCAGAATACTTTATTAATCCGTAAGGAAATGGTTATTACTATAATACAGAGACAACCCCAACAATCAAACGACCACCTATAAGCAAGTATTTGGCGACAGTGAGAAGGAAAAACTCCCTTTTAACAGGAAGAACCAGCCTCAGGGAGGGGAAGCTATCTATGACTGGTTGGAGGGGAGGGGAGGGAGTGCGAACATTATGTGACATATACATGAGTAACAAGTGCTCTTTAATACCACATGTGACTTATTTGTGCAAACGCTAACAAGAGTCCAGAACGGCCATGTGGCTACAGGAAGCAAGTCAGCCTGCTTGAATTTGTTCTTTCTGTCCTCTTTGTTTTCATATTAAGTCTCTAAGTATTATCATATTAATGTATTTTTGTGTGTTATATAATATTGTGTGTCTTTGCCAATGTGTAACGTACCAGTACTGGTTTGTCCACCCCAGCTTCCTTTAGTTTGACCGTGGAAATAAAATTAAAATAAAATGAATCCCTTTGTAGAGGGTTGATAATGAGCTGAGGGTTAATTAACACACTGAAAATTTGATTGAGATGAGGGAGATGAGGACAGACACTGAGAGATGGAAAAATGTTGGACTTGGCATGCAATTGAAATTGCAGTCCACTGAGTTTGCGGAGTTGGCGGCCGCATTCTGCACAAGGAAAGCAAAGTCATCCAACCATCAGCAAGAAAATGAAGCACTAGAGACAATGTCAAACTTGCTGCTAAGGTCAGACGTTGCCATAACTGCAAGGTGATATGAAGCTTTTCTCAGTGACTGTGTTAGTTGCCATAGTGAATACCGCCTGCTCTCTTCTGATAAAATATAAGAGCATTACTTTACTGCATGCATTAAAAACTAAATAACTTTATGCCATCAGGGCTCCAAAAGCTATACTGATAAGATTTGAACAAACATTTTGTGGCCTGGGTTTGAGCCAAGATTAGAACAATTTATTCAGGACAGTTTAACTAGCAATGTAGCATTCAGCATTAAATGATATGATTTCCAAAACCTTGATTAGGAGTGCATAAAATGTGTCTTTGAAATCTCAACTGTAAGTCAGTTTGGACTGGATCCATGTTTGCAAGGATCACAAGTAATTTTTAATTTACCACATGTTTCAGACATCTTAATAGGGCACTTCTAAGATGAGGTGTTTCAGGCATGCTCTACCAGACGGTCTTAGTTTGTAGACCTCAGGGCTCTGGTGGGAGTGTAACAATGTATGAGTTTGGTCTAGCAGGACGGCACCAAGCCATCGACACACTTAAAAACATCACGAGATGGACTCAAAGGCCGGAACAGCTGTGACACAATCACAGCATTTCTTTCCTGTCCAAAGGCGAGCTGTTGCACTTTGTACAGTTTGCAAGCAATGAGTGATCGAGGCCAACGTACAAAGATTTAGAGCAGTCTAATCAAGAGGCAATAAAGGTGTGAGCTGCTCTCTCAGAGGAAGGTAGACCTTCACCTTCCTGAACAGCCTTAATTGAAAAAGCTTGCCTTAGCAACAGAGCTAATCTATTGATATCAATTTTATAAGCACAGGTAAACATGACACCAAGGTTCAATGCAACCTGGTGACAGTAAGAGGATGGATGGACCTGAGAAATAATTACACCCCCAGTGGCACGCTGTTTTTCCCGTGAGCTCACCGTGATCTTAGGGTTTTTGTTTATTCCCCTAGTTACTTATCCGATTTCTTTTCTCCCATCATCTCAATATGAGTGCATAGTCTGCTAAATAAATATCCTTTTTTTGAACCAACTCATGAATCAATAATCCTGAAATTTATATTCAGCACCTGTTAACAAAAAGTCAGCAGACTAATCAGCAGTAATATAAAGTAATATAACAGCGCTGCCATATTTGCAGGATTAGTGTTACAGACTGAAGCTGTGGACAGGAAATTTTACTCCAGTGATGGCGCTAGATTAAAAAAAAAACAAAAGCAAAAACGCAAATAATGACCAGAGTTATTCAAATTGACCCAGTTGAGGTCACAGATTTCTGAATTTCACCGGATTCTATCCAATAGCGTTTCCCTCAAACCATGAACTTCTATCCATCCAACAGAAACACATCGAGCTCTGTGTAAAATGAGGGTGTGTTTATTTTGTTCATAGCTGAGCTGGAAACGTCTTCTCGCTGTCAGATTGGAGATGTGTGTTTTTTGGTTTGGCTGATTTCACACTCACACATTCACACTAACCCCAGTAATCCCTGTTCTGGATAAAATGCTGGAATGTGGGAGAAGTGCTTGTTGTTTTCAATAAGTGTTAGCCCAGTAAGAGGAGGAGGAGGAGGAGGGAGGCCGGGGAGGCCTGTAAGCCATTCATCCTGAAATAATTCTGATTTAATGTACTGATAGCAAAATATTTCATTCTAAATACCAGCCTTAAGAAACCAAACAAAGTGAATGAAGACAATGGACAGAAAATAATCAGAATAGTTACTGTTAGCCACTCATGTTATCTCCTTATTATATCAGGTTTCCTCAACAAATCCAATTTGAAGCCTTTCAAAATCCCCAGAGACCCTTCAGACTCATTTGGATGAAAAATAATCAGTGATAATGAGAAAGATACTTTTGTTGTTTGCGTTACCATCTTTGTTTTGATAGGAGGAGGTTTGGCAAATCCAAAGTGTACGTAAGGATAACCAGTATATCCATATGTGAAAACAAAAGGAAAACGTGAAAGAGTCAGAAATATTAGTGGTGGTTTGTGGAGACCAAAACCTGAGCAAAAGCACACACAAAAAAGACTTTGTTTATTGTGCTGCTGTGTACTGATGTGGACAATAATAACTGTTATTAACATGTTTTCTATAACATCTTTAACTCTTAATGTTCACAGGTTTGACATAACGAGAGTGAGGTTTGGGTTTTGTTTTAGCCACATGCTAAATAGGTAAATAAATTATAAATAAATCATAAAGGTCATATAAATTTTGACATTGTATTTTCCTTTTCTGTTTTAAATTTGTGTGAAATACCAAAACCTAACCTAGCCTTTGATGACCTGGTGGTTAGTTGTTTTTTTTTCTTCCTTTCATGCATGGATGCTGAAGTAAAGGCTAAGTAGTCTGTGGAGGTTGTTGAAGCAATTAGCAAGATTTGGCAAACCAACCCAATGACTCAGGAGTGAGAAGCAGTGCTACTAATGTTAACTGGGGACATCATCGGGAAGTTTAAGGATTACTTGGAGTATCTCATTAAAATAATGACACGACGCTGAGGACAACATCACTCTTCAGTGTCCAGACCTGGTGGATGGACGAAATCCATTCGGAGTTCCTTAAAGCACAGGTTGTTGTTACGTAGTCTCGATTGACGTGGCTCTGCAAAACTGCATGAACAAGGTCTGCGTAGCCACTTGGGTTTTGGCCTTCCTAATAAGGCCTAAGCCAGGGTACTGGAGAGGGGAGTCTGCCAGTCAATTGAAGTGTTGATTCAGGAGGAACAGCGAAGTTTTGTGGAGCAGACTCCGGATAACAGGAGGATTTATGTGTCTCGACTGGTTTGGAAACTTGTTATCCGCATGTAAGAGCTGGATGAGGGAAGTTGCTGCTGCTCCAGATTTAACCCGGGGATCTTATTACACTATTATGCACAATAATTAACATATTTTTCAGCTGTTATGAAACAGCTCGTTTTGTAGCCGATTTTTTCCTTTCTAATGCTCAAAGGTTGTTGACGAGGGATGTCAGGCATCTTTGAGTTTTTGACTTTGACTACTGTGACTAATCACTCATATGTCTGTTTAAAGTGCATCCCAGCTGGGTTGGTGTAAATCATTCTTTTGTTTTGTTCTTTTCCTGCAACTCTTTGCTTGTGATGTTTTGTGTATTTATGACATAAAACCAGAGCATTAGAGCAGGAATGTGGCACGGGGCGTTTACATCTGGAACATCAGAGGGCTGATGGGGGTCATGTGGACATATACTGATCTTCATACAACCAAAGTGCTCTCCCACCCTCTCTCTGTAATTCTCTGAAAACTTTTAACCACATTTTCTTTTTAATCCAAGCTTAATGGGGAACATATGAGACAAAAGACATGTGGTTACCCTGGACTGAGTCCCTGTCCCCATTTTGTGCAGACTTGTGGAGATCCAGAAGGGTAAAGTGTGAGCAGTTCTCTTCTTTGTCACTAATAATAAAGGTCGACAGTCACTGAGTCTTCTTACAGAGCCAGGTTCCTGTTTTAATTCATGTATTTCTTGTTACAGAGCCAATATTTATGGGATTTAAAAGTAGGTGAAGTTGAGGTGGGAAAAAAAAAGTGTTTGAGTCAAAAATTTAAGTCCTTCTTAGAGTTTTAACACAGTCAAATCTCATCAAGTTCACCCTAGAAAAAGCCTCAGTAATGCTCAGAAATCACGGCAGAAGGACCGTGCAGAACCTGCCCCCAGAAATGGTGTGTTTTAAATTTTCTGCAGTATCCCAGTAATCCAGTGGCAGTTGTCTGTACACTCATGAGTTCAGTGCAAACAGGAGCTGCTGGCAGCTCGATTGGTCGTCTTTTAATGGTGCCAAGTGCACAAATTCAGGCTGAAAACTGGACTCAAAAGCAAAACCAGTCTCGAAGTCCAAACAGCACAGAGAGTATACCACACCTTAGAGTAAGGAGAAATAAAAGTAGTCATCTTTGCATGTTCACCATTTGACAACTCAGAAAATCTGACTTTTGATAGGCAACTAGTCTAAACAAAAAACAGCATTACTGCACTTTTCAGCCATGTTTCATGAAGTAAGTTTTGTTGTTACATGGTGAACTTAACATGTCTGATGTCATCATTATTCAGGTTTTTGGACATGTGACACTGTACGGTCACAGGGCCATAGAGAGCATCTGACAAATACTGGTTGCTAATGAAAAATGTATATTGCCCAACTAGTTGCCAAGTGGTTACTTGTGGTCGCTAGGTGACACTGGTCACAAGAAGGTATATGCTGCTGCAACGGAAACCTCAATGCGATTGCGCTGGTCACTAGCAGACTGCCTCAGTCATCTCTAGCTTGCATGAAAAATGCCAACACGTCTGCAAACACTCACCGGCTTCTCTCTAAGAGTGAAAATGAAAGCCTCCGTTTCAGGTTTTCACAAAGTAAAAGTTTTGAAACATGTTGGCTGAAGCACTAAAGTGCATATTTTACTTTGAAGTCGAATCTTTCAAGTTTAAAGTTTCACTACCACTCAGCTAATAGTTTGCAGACAAGTTGGCATCTCCTATGCAAACTCTGGACAATCGTGGTCATCTGCTAGTGACCAACACAATCATAAGGAGGTTGTTACAAAGTACACTAATTATTTATGCAATCTATGGCTGGGATAATTAGTCGTCTACATAATCTGCAAAATGCTTACAGTCAGTAAAATATTTTCACTCCATAATCACGTGATCAGTTTGAATTCAATGAAAAAAGTTACTAAAGTCTTCTGTGTGTCCCAGTCTGTGTTCTTGTTTTCTCCCTGACTTATCGTTTAGGTTTCCCTTCATGCTTTATGTTACATGTTTGGTTTTTTTCCCTTTTAATTGTGATGGTTAAGTTTCTGTTCCATCTAATACCAGTTTTACTTATCTTTTTCTTCCTTTTGCGATAATCTGCTACTTCCTGGCTGTTTCCTGCTGTGTTTTGCCCTCTTCATGTCTTGAGTCCTGTCTCTCCCTTTGTCCAATCCTGCAGGTTTGTTTGTTTAACATTTTTGTTCTTGGATTTTATCGTTTTTATTTTTACTTTAGCCATTAAAGGCTTCCCTTGTTTTATTTTCACTATGAATAGGTGTCCTGAAGCGTTTGTTGTTAAATAATTATTATTATTATTAATTTTTAAATTAATAATAAAAAAGTGAACGTGGGCTTATTTACCCTTTAAAACTGGATGGTATTCTTTTATTATACGTGGATACAAATCCATGGGTATGGCAAAAAACAGGTCAGAGGTTGTGAGAGTTTGACAGACTGTTTTAATGTTATTGAGTGAATCCTTTTTAATTATCTGTTTTTTTTGGGGGGGGCAGCTCTAATGTGGTGTGAACAGGGAATAAAACTGTTAACTGAGGTGCTAGCAGGTCAGTTTAAAGTCATCCTGGTGTAATTTTAAGCAGCTGCTCAGTCTTACAGCATCATTAACACCTCTCTGCTGTGAAAGCAAAGCCATCAGGAAATTCAGTCTCATAGGAATGACTGTTTCTCATCTGAAGTAAACACCTCTGTAAGTGTCTGTCATCATCTTGCTATTTATTATTTGCTTACATACCCAACAGTATACTCAAATAATTTACAATTAGACTACCTCTGCTTCTGCTCTTATTTTGAAATTTCACTCACTGTTAAGCTTCCCCTTCCTGCACACAGTACAATCCAGATGATATGTTCTGATTCAGACAGCCTCAGTTTGTTTTGCAGCTGCGATGTGAAGGCAAATGCAAACAGCAATAAACACTGAACTGAGTTTGGTTTTCGGAAAATCAACACTTTGATTAAGATCAGCAGAAAAATGATCAGGACGTTCAAACGGCGTTCTAATGCCAATCCATCCATTCAGCCACTCTCAGATATCTTGTTTCTGAAATTCTGAATAAATGTGTTTAGACAGATGTCCGGCCAAAGTTCAGGAATTCTGTTGTCGTCTTTTGTCAGTGAACTTTTGGATTTTGCTGAAAAGAAAAGTCCCTAGGGCAGCACAGTGGCACGGTGGTTAGCACTGTTGCCTCACAGCAAGAAGGTCCTGAGTTCAATTCCACCATCAGGCCGGGGTCTTTCTGTGTGGAGTTTGCATGTTCTCCCCGTGTTTGCGTGGGTTCTCCCCGGGTACTCCGGCTTCCTCCCACAGTCCAAAGACATGCAATTTGAGGGGATAGGTTAATTGGAAAACACTAAATTGCCCATAGGTGTGAATGCGGGTGACTGTGAGTGTGAATGGTTGTCTGTCTATATGTGTTAGCCCTGCGACAGACTGGCGACCTGTCCAGGGTGTACCCCGCCTCTCGCCCTAAGACAGCTGGGATAGGCTCCAGCACCCCGTGCGACCCTGAAAAGGATAAGCGAATGGATGGATGGATGGTTTGAAGCTGGTACAGTTCATCTGAAAAAAGTGCTTTTTTAAAGTCATTTTTTAGATTATACACTAATCAGGATTTAATGATATTTGAATCAACAGATGATGCCAGGTGTGGGGTTGCTTTAAGGCCACTGCCAATCAAATCTCACCCACACAGCCCTGATCAGGCAATTTCTCTAAGTGTTAATAAAAACATGATAAGTAAATAGTCATTAAGGGAAATTCCCCCCTAACTTTTCAATTTGTCTTAACGTTTACTGTTATAGAGCAAACGCCAAGTGGCTGAGATTGCAATTTGCTTTGCTTTTGTGACCTTCCTCATATTTACAGCTCAACAGTAATCATCAGCAATAAGGCCAATATCATATTTCTTGAAATGTTAGCTTTTTAAAAGATGTTGTTGTGATTTTTTCTTATCTAAAGGCAAAGAAAACGTATTATCTACTATACTATGCTGCATTTTTATTAGCAGAGGATACTAATCAAAAATCAGTGAATTTGATCTCACTCTTCTTCACAATGTTGCTTCAATTTATTGGAATTTGTTGTCGTTCATTTATGCACAGCTCTCCTGAAATCCTTCCAGAGCCTTTCATAAGGTTGATGTCTGGACTTTGACTGGGTCATTACAGCAACTTGATTCTTTTTTCCTTTTCAGCCATCGTGTTGTAGATTTGCTGCTCTGCTTGGGATCGTTGTCCCATTGCATCATGCAGTTTGAGCCAACATTTAGTTGTCAGACAGATTAGAATACTTTGGCATACAGAGGAGTTCATGGCTGCAAGGTGAAGTCGAAATCATCAGCCCTCCACCACCGTGCTGACAGTTGGTGTGAGGAGATGGTTCCGATAAGCTGCATTTGGTTTTTGCCAAATGTCGTGCTGTGCATTATGGTCAGATGTCTCCACAGAAGTCTTGAGGTTTGTTCGAATGCAACTTTGCAAGCCTAAACCGTGCTGCCGTGTTCTTTTCAGAAAGAAGAGGCTTTCTGCTGGGAGCTCTTCCAAACAAGCCGTATTTGTTCAGTCTTTTTCTAATTTTACTGTCACGAACGTCAAAATTTCACATGGTAACTGCGGCCTGTAGAGTCTGAGATGCAGCTCTTGGTTTTTTTGTAGTTTATCTGAATGTTGCACGGTCTGAAGTTGTTGTGATGACCATACCTGGGAAGACTTTGTATTGTGTTAATACACACCTGAACTGAATGCTCGAGACCAGCAAACTGCCAAAATTTCTACTTTTATAGAGATGCTCACACTTTCTGATGATCAGTTACTTAAATGAATCTGATTAGCAGCACCTGGCTGCTACTTACTCTCTCTTCAATCCTTTAGAAGTAGTAAACTCGCACATCACAGGACTGTACGAACTTTTTTACATGACTGTAATGTTTAAAATGATTATTACAATACTATTGTAAAATTAGTCCCACAGTTTGAACAAGTTGTTCATTATATTCCGAAATAAAAGCTGCAGAAACTTTGGCTCAACGACTTTTATCCTCTTTTTTTTAAGTCGGCTTACAATGTACATCAATGTTCAGAGCAGTACAAAACTGTGTTTCCAGGTTCTGGCATGTCTTTAATAAATGAACAAGTTTTACCTGGGGGTGAGCCAGAACCCCCAAGCAACATGGCAGTGCCAGGGCGCATCTCAAAAGCCCAGACATCGACATGTTTATATCTACGGGCTGCTGTTACGTGTTAATCCATCTTAAAACAGCTGTTTTTTGTCTTTCACCTGTCCACCCGCTGCTTAAAAACAATTGTTGATGGCTTCGTTTCACCATGTAATTGAGATCAGTGACATATTAAAAATAAGATTCAGGTTAAGGTGAAATTGGGGTTACAGAATGATTGAAATTGGCAAGCCAAGCGAGACCATCTGGAGCTGTTAAGACTCTGATAAAGCTGTTCTGTTGAATGGAGACGAGGGCTGATTCTCATTAAAACTCAGAGCATTCAGCTTAAACAATGAGAGCAGTCGGTCTGATGATGTTAACGGGCCTGCCCTAACCTTCTTTACAGCAGCAAGAAACTTTTGGACAGAAATATAACACAATTCTTGTTTTTTGGGTTTTTGTTTTTGTGTTTTTTTTACAGCTAAGGACTCAAAACAGAAAGTAATTAGCTGTCCTGGGACCTGAAGTCACAGATACACATTGATACTCTTGTCAAGTGGGGACTCATCAGAAGTAGGCCCATGGCCTAGTTTGTGTCCAGACCTTGTTGTTTCAAGCATCCAGGCTATGGCTACAGTACCTCTGGTGGTGAAAAAGCTGCTGTTTTTAAACGCTTTCTGTAGAGCTTAGACAGGAAGGAAATTTAACAGGTATCAATGTAAATAACTGGAATAGAGATTAAAAGCCATTACGAGATGAAACGCTTTGAATTCTTTTAAAAAACGTGAAGTATTTAATTCCTGATCAGGCAACTCAAACTCAAACTATCTCCATGTGGAACTTTTGCCAGCTGTAGCATCTGTGTTATGAAAAGTCCTGCTGTGTTTTTGGAGTTTTATTATTGACTTGGTACCAAAGTATGACATCCCATGTAAAGAGCGAGAGAGAGGTGGGGGGGACGGGGGTCTGCATCTGTGTATTTGCACACATGTATCATCTAAGTGAGATAAATGTTGTCAGCTGGCTAAATATATGCAGTCTTTCATGAACTCCATGAAATCCAAATGCAGAATTTGACACTGCACGGACAGCCTGCACAGCAGAGGCGCCGTTATTTGTGTAACAGATTTCACACCCTTCGTCCTGTTTCTGATTTGGGACTGATTAAACACATGAGTCCCTATACAAACGTGCGCGACCTTCTGGCCCCACTCACATTTACCTGCCTAACATTGTGATGACTTTAAAAAAAAAAAGGCTCCGTTTCGTGGGTGTTTGGGGGGGGGAGGGTTATTATTATAAAACCACATGCATTAAAGTTTCAGTTGGAGAATCAGTTGCAAGTGACCTTTTAACAAGTTTCCAATCGCCTCTTTTTTAATCTGTAAAAAATCTTTTTTACTGTAAAAACTTAAAGCATAGCTTAGATTTAAAGGCTTAGCCAGATTCTGCTCTATATATCTGTGAGATAAGCATTTAATGTGTGCAAGTTGACTATTTTGAGTTAAGATATTTTTCCTAACACAAGAACGCAGGAGCAGTGAATTGGCTAATAAAAATGTCTGAATCTTCCTGGATTTTAAGGCTAGTAATCAGTTCTGTTTCTAAACTTAAAGGTCTGAATGTGGGTCATAAGATAATTTATATATAATCCATATATTTGTTTTTGGCTCTCTCAGTTTTGGTTGTGCTTCACCCAGATATGAAGATCTGAACTTCGGCTTTCTCTGTGACTTTGTGTTTACATGCGTTGTTGCCATGTTAGTACTGTATAGCTATAGATCATGTCTTTTCTCCTGTACAACAGATACCGTCCTGCAAAAGAAAAGTGTGATTAGAAACAATTGGCTGGAGAGTGACAACAGTGTCAGTCAGCGTGTGAAGCAGCTGTCTGAGCTGTTTTTTTTTACCTTGAAGCAGATCAATAATGCAGTAATGTTTTGCACTCTGTTAATGACGTACAGCATATACGTTTAGGAGCAGATCGCTTATTTTCCGCAAGACGTCAGGTTGCTTTCTGAGATGGATGAGCTCGTTAAAATGGAAATATTGAAAACACCGGAGGGTGTCACAGAAATGATGTGAGGTGAGACGAAGAGAAAAAGACATAATAA
>VOQK01042777.1:6858-17403 GCA_015052645.1 Benitochromis conjunctus | reverse complement strand
AACACCCTTCATTTCGGTCTATATTGCGTCCCAGCTGTTTCACAAGTCTAGGTAGTGAGACGTGTGTTCCATTTTCTCACTTGCGAAGAGCATCGGGGGAGTTTGAGTACACATCTTTGTCATATTTGTACAAAATGCCTAAAGCTGTCTCACAATATGGCAGAGAAGAATGGACTGTAAAATAGCAAAGATCATTTTGTGCTCTACACCTAAAAAATATTTGTTTTGACACCAAAGAGCAGATAGAAAAGCAACAGTGAATAATTCACTGTTACATCATAGAGACAATGAAATTTAGATCAGCACTGCTAAGGAAATCTTTCCATGAGTTTAAGACAACATTTTCCTCTCCGCGCTTTATCGAGAGACTCCACGTGGGCCTATAAACATGTCATTTTCTCCGCCTAACTCAACGTAGTGCCGTCTTCAATTACAAAAACAAGCAGTTTTGTTTATCTACGATTAGATCGGAGTATATGTTTGTCTGGAGTGTTACTGGTCCGCTGCTGCATATTTGTGCTTCTGGTAATGGGGTTTAGTGAACCCCATAGCAGCGCTATTCTAGGCTCTGTTCCTAAAGGACTGCTGGTTCTGCTGGGACCCCCCTCAGCCAGTGGCATTGTTACCTGTCAACGGGGCCGCCCGACACAGTGGCAGATCTTTGTATACAAGGAAGTAAACAGCAGTGACACAGAGACACACCAGGAGCTAGAACAGTAGCTACAAGCAAAGCAGCAGCCACAGAAACACAGATACGCACACAAATACCAAAACGATAACAGCTTTACAGTACCAGTGAAGGCCGTATAAACAAATTTCTGCTGCAGCAAATAAAGATGAATTATGTCACAGGTAGAAGCGGAGCGAGTCTTGTTAGGGTGAGCCATTTATTGTGCCAGATACATGCGAAATGACATGCAATTTGGCAGACTTGTCATCTGAAATGGGAAAAATGAGCCTTTATCAGTGAAGGTGGACCTCTTTGGATGGTGATGCAATTGAACACCATTATTCATTCACTGCATCTTCCCTGGAGTTGTCTGACTTTGTGCTACAAAGGTTTAAAATGATAATGCCGAACGGCTTTTGTTTCAACGTCAGACCCGGTAGGTTTAGAGCCTCTGGAAACCTGGTTGCTGTTAGAGTTATAAGGCTGTTATAGGGACGATTTTTTAATACAAATAAAGTGACAGCGTCAACCCAATATGACATTGTGAAAGGGTTCATTTATAGTTAGGAGTGTGCAGAGAATTGCCAGCCAAAGCTGCGTCTTTCTTAGACTTTATTGAGCTTTACAACAAGTTTCAGCAAATTGTTTAGGGGTCTAGCAGCAACTTTACCACCTTGTTTTTCTTTCATCAATCTTCACGCATCAGTAAAAAGCTTAGGAGTTGGCAGAGATCTAAACCCAAGCTGCAATAGACTAAGTACTGGATTTACAAGATACTGATGGCAAATGCCATATCACTACTTTGTCGTAACAAGTATGCCGGTTATAGCAGTCTTTATGACGTGGAGAATTGTGGCTGATTGAAATATATTTGACTTTAATATGCAAAAGCTCAGCCAATCTACTTTATAAGAATGCGGTGGGGGCCTGGCACCATAAGCGAGCGTTTTGATTTAAATGTTCCTAAATTGTGATTGGAGCACAGAAATATGAGACATCCCCCTTTTCCGCTTCAGCTCTACTTGTAATGTACAGGCACAAATACTAAATTACTGATATAAAATATACCACAAGTGTTCTAATTTTGACAGGAAATAAATGTGTATTCATGAAGGACTTCATAAGTAGGATACTGTGAATTGGATCATTGGAGCCCTGCCTCTGAGGTCTTAGAGAGAATGTTAGAGAATTTAGAGAAAGTCCAGATGTCACTCTCTTTCTAAGGGTTTTTGCTCTCAATGATTTACACAACTTAAGGCCCATTCTAACCAAATGTGTCTTACACATTGACACAACTAATGTGTTCAAAAAACTGTTTATAAAGTTTCAGTTATGAAAGGCTTTCCAAGAAAATTACAAAAAGTACAAAGTATATACATATATATATTTATATATATATATATATATGCGTGTGTGTGTGTGTGTGTGTGTGTGTACTCATAGTCCTATGTACTTTGTGAGTTTGATGCATATCTTATATAGTATTCTTACCAATTATTGGCTTCATTAACCACTGCTGGATGCTGGTTGGTGGACCTAGTACTGTTGTGCACAACAAATGTGATTACACTTTTCAGTTGTGATTAGCTCATCACCATTTCAAAGCACCAAAGCAAGGATGTCCAATCCTTGAATTTAACTTTCTGACTTTATGATGAGAACAGTCTCACTGACTGCTGTGATTATTGATTTACTTGTGAGTTTACATGATGAACGATGGACTGTTTGTTGCTATTTGTTGCCTAAATTGTAAGACAATTAACACATTTTTTTTTTAGCTCTTTGAGTTAGAATATGTTCTACTTTTTTATTAATGAGCATAATCTTGGACCGGATAACAGCTTAATGTGGGATCTTTTTTTTTTTCCAGGAAGCAATCATACTTCCTGATATTTAATAGGCTAATGAATGTAGTCATTAGACATATTTTGGTGAAAATATGCACATTCTAATAAACACCAGACACTGTGCATCATCCACGCTCTTATGTAAGCAGCAAGCCCGTTATGAAACAGCTTTGTGTAAACTGCCATCAGCATCTCACAAGTGAAGGGTTTCCCTCCCTAGCAGGTGCTTGGATTCTCAAAGTGCATCAGTGTCATTGTTTCCCTTTGAGGAGAGACTTCCAAAGAGCTCTCAAATTATATCAGGGAATGAGGTTTCATGTTGACACTGCCCCGAGACCTTGGGTAATGATCATGATGCTAAGTGTAAAGCCTGATGGGAATAATAAACTCCCTGCGCTTTAAGGGGGCTGAATTGAGTTCGTTAGCTCGACAGATGCAGAGAGGGCTTGATAAAGAAGGCAGGTCAAAACATCAAAAGGGCTCCCAATCAAATCAACCAAAGCTGTCTATGTAAAAGAGTGCTCTGGGATGAGGGCTGACCTAAATGAAAAGCAGTGGGTAAAACTCAGCGATGGCTAACCTAGTTTGATGACATTAAAAGAAAGCCAGTCTATACAGGCATTAGTATACATATTCTTGTCTACTTCTGATTCAGAGTTTGAGGCATCCAGGCCTCTCTTTTTGCACACAGTGATTTAATTCATTATGTATGTTTGAATGCCTCTCCTTTTTCTGGAATATGTGAGTTTGACGCATCCATCCATGACCAGCCGCAGCCCATTTTAAGAGTTCCTAGCTTGTTAGGAGTCTTCATGAGCACTCTTCACACTTTCCTTTCTTTGCGAGTGCTCTTTGGACTGTAAAGCTACTTTATAAATCAACTTGTATGAATCATTTTGAAACTCACTTTTCTTTTACTCAATTAAGGAGAAAGCCCACAAAAGAGCAGCACTCTGCCCACCACATTCTCTCCTCAGTCTCATTTTCTCCTATACTGTCTCCTTTGTCTTTCTCCTTCCTCTCTTTCGTTCTCACCGCTCTCCACTTCCCGTTTCCCCCACCCGTCCCCCTTCTTTCTCACCCCATGTCCTGTGTTTGTGTCCCTGTACTCTGTATCCTCACTGTCTCTGTCTCACATGTATCCCCACAGCTCTCAAGGACAGCCGGTTCCAGCTGGTGAATTTCTCTGACAACGAACTGCGGGTGTCTCTGTCCAATGTGTCACTCTCCGATGAGGGACGCTATGTGTGCCAGCTCTACACAGATCCTCCTCAGGAAGCCTACGCAGACATCACTGTCCTGGGTAGGTGTGAGGACACATGTGTGAACCTCACGCGCACACACTCTTTTGTTGTATTTTGCTCCATTATAGACGCTGAATATGAAATAATAGTAATCTTTGATCCTGTTATCTTTAGCAACTGAAACAAAATGTCAGCCAATTAGGCTCTCGCAGTGCTCAACAGCATAACGAAAAGGAGCAGATGCTGAAACTGATGGCTCAGACCGCGTTGGTTTTGGCAGCTGTGTTGACTATGTGAATCCCGGTGAATGTTGACTTGGCTGCTCCAAATGATTCCCTATTGAGAGTCAGCTGTGCCACACTTTGATGCTTTGGAGTGAAATTACTCTAGTTAAGCTTTATTATACATGCAGACATCCTGGGGGATTGAAAGGAATTAAAAGCACTTTAAAGTAATTACTCTAGTTGTACAATTGAAACCTAGCTGCAGTATTTCTGAACCAAGGGTTGCATTGAAGAGTCCTTGAAATAAGCACCCTGCTGACTTTTTTCTTTCAAGTAACTGGAGTTCAGCAAGTTTGCTGTGATGAGTAATACAAGGGATGAGGGTGAACTGTTCCCGATCCTCTTTTTACGCCCATGCAGCCATAGGTTCTAATCACATATGCTTGTTTTATATTAGCTTAAAAGAAATGCGAAGAGATAGATTTGTGACTCATGCTAGCTGAACCTGCGCATTAATGAATGCATCACAAACTCCTTTTACTCACCTAATCAAAAAAAAATAACAACAATAATTGTGATTGGTGGTCTCTTGGTCCACCACTTGTTTGATGGATTGTCATGACACTTTGTGCAGATTGTCATGCAACTTATATCAGATACTTAAGCCCCACTTGGGATGAATAAACTAAAAATGTGAGTCGTACGACCTCTTGTGTAGGCACCTGCAGTGATTAAAATAAGCACACGTCCATTCATTTAGACAGGTATGATATGGACAACTGCAAAAGCATCTGAAATGCAGACAGGCTGTTACAGATTAAAATATATTTTAGTCTGTAACAGCTTGTCTATTCTAGTAGCATCTGAATAAAACAATATTCTCATGTGAGTTGGTATAAATCGCCATACATATCAATTCCAGATGGTATAACAAAACTTTAAATAAATGATAATTGTATGATTGTATGATTTAAAAATATGAACCATTTCATTATATCAACATGAAATGATGATATGTTACAACGAAACAAGCAAAAAAAAAGTTTGTTTTCAGTTGTTTTCTACTCTCCATCAGGTTAACATTATAAATACAAGTTATGCTTGGTTTGTGGATGCTTTCATGTAAAACATGAACATGAATAATAACAGAGTACTGCTTAATGTTAGCTTTAAATGTACGCTCAGTTTATCCTTGCCACATTCACACCAGCTTTTTTTTCCCTTTGTTTAAGAGAAAATTGAGTATTGCTCTTATTGGTTTCTCGAAAATTTGCGAAAAGACTAGATATCTGTCATAGCTGGTGAGGCAACTTCATTTTCAACCTCCCACACTAACGGCTACTTTAAACTACTGTGGTGAGTCTTTTAAGTGCCTACTATGATGCTAGCATTCACGCTTGTGCATGGCGTTAATTGCCTTGTGGTGCAGTTTTTATTCCTCATACTGAAGACACAATACTACCCAGTGGACTGTAATTTCAACAATATGTGACTGAAGTGCAGACTTACAGGTTTCATTAAAGAAAAAATTTAAATTATTGGTCTAATTGACTGACAAGCAGTTTCATGGCCCTTGTTGTTTTATGACAAATAAAGCATAATATCTGAAGTTGATTCAAAGTGTTAAATATGAGTTTTTGCTGTCACTAATGTAATTGTAAATATGAGAAATGCAATCTGATGCATTGTTAAAAAGCATGAATGCACTGACCATCTTAAAGACTACAGGAGACAACTGAAGTCATGATAACAGAAGTGTCTGTCATGATGACAGACACTTTGTGATCATTTTCCTTGGTTAAGAAAAACAACTTCACAACATCTGACCAAGTCAAAAACGCTCTTGATGAGACAGCTGTATCATTGTCAAAGTCCACAATTAGGAGATGCATTAATGAATGGAAATACAGAGAGTTTATAAGGTGAAAACCACTAATTGCACTCAAGAGCACGAAGGTCAGGTTAGATCTTTGGACAAATGAAATCAAGATGAACTTGTACTGTGCCAGAATGATGAGAAAAGGATGAAACCTGTTAGACATGATGGGTGCAGCATTATGATGACGCCACTGCTGATAGAAGCAGCAGGATGAAGAGACATACCCGAATGCTGCAAACTGATCAGACAGTACAAATGTACAAAAGTATAATGACCCAAAGCATACTGCAAAACCAACCCGAGAGTTTCTTATGGTAAAGAAATGGGATATTGTTGAATGGCCAAGTCAGTCACCTGATCTAAGCTCGACAGAGCATGCTTTTCCATTATTTAATACAAAGGTGGCTGCAATAAAGGGGTAGCAGAGCATCTCAAGAGGGGAAACAACACTTTGTGATGTCCATGGATTCTACAAGTTTTTCCATCCGAGTATTAAAACAGACTCTTTATGTTTGAATTTATATTTGTTTATATTGATTTTGAGCCTCTGAAAATGGGGGACTGTGTATAAAAATTCTTAACCAGTTTGTTAAGTTTGTTTGCTTTCATTACATATTGACTGATTCATTTACAATCCACTGTGATGGTGTACAGAGGCAAAACTACAAGAAAATGTATCATTGTCCCAAACGTTATGGAGAGCACTGTAAATCAGTAAAAGCTTAAAAGGGGTGTCGAGTGTTTCTTTAGTATCAGCATATCAACATGTTTGAGGCATGACACTAAAATGTAGCTAGCATATAGCTTTACACTCCTCAGAGGGACAAAATGAACCAAATGAGAAGAAAGAAGCGAACTTACAAACTTATGTATTCACTGACAATCAATATGAGCAGGTAGCTTCCTAATAGTGAGGAATAGTGACTTTACCCAGTATTTCAGTATTTGAAACTGTACCGTAAAGTTTTAATAGATTTTTGTCTGTGTGTCTATGTGCTGCCTCTGCCATTGTTCTGGGTCAGTCCCGCCAGGCAGCCCAATCATCGAGAGCCGCGAGGATGTGGTCAGCGAGGGGAATGAGACGGAGCTCACCTGCACAGCCATTGGCGGCAAGCCAGCCGCCTACATCAGATGGATGAAAGGGGAGGAAGAACTGACAGGTCAGTAGAATAACAGCCTCACCCAGTTTGCTTCACATGCTCCAGGCACTTCTTCTGTGAATAAAACGTAATTCTACTCTAAAACATTAATGTGTGTTGTACTGATTATGTTGACTGACACGTATAAGAAGATAATCCCGCCTGGCATACACAGCTGCAGAAAGAAAGTGCTTTTTTTCTTTCTTTTCTTGTGTGTAACACCCCCCCCCCATCCTTCAGCCTGAGCTGCCTGCTCAGCTACAGTATGTAATCAACAAACTATGCAACCGCAACTGCAAGACCTGCAATTCGGGCCTGTGTTATTTTTCTCATAAATTTTCGAAAACATTTGCCTTAAAGGCATTTTCATACTGTAATTTTCATTTCACAGATCCAAGTTCAGATTTAAAATTGCTTAAATATTTACTGGTTACTCTCCATCTCCTGATGGAATATGTTTTCTAAAACTACTAAACTTGTACATCTTTGTATTTACTTTAAACCATCCATACATAGTAAACATGGTTATGAACTCATATTTGCGCATTTCTCCTCGGTGCATTTTTCCGCCTAAGGCCGGCTGTAGGCTGCTCAGAAACAGGGATGTAATGTGGAGTGGTGAGAAAGCCTTATTACCTCTCCGTTATGATTAGGGGGTCATCAATTATTCATGATATACTTATTATACAACTAGGGAGATATTCGTTTTAGTCATATCGTATTTACACAGAGTGGATGTCTCTGAGCTTGTTGTCAAATTATATATGTATTAGAATGGAGAGGATTCATTTGGCTTGTTGAGAGATGAAATATTTAGACAAGAGTGAATCTGAAGCTAAATGCCATCTGTGCCTCCAGTGTTCCCTACAGGAGTCGAAGTCAATTTCTGTTTATGAGTTGTTGAGTGTTGTGTAGGGAAAGAAGAGACAACAGGATGGTTAGATCAGCGAAATGCCACTGACATGCTGAGCAGGGCTAATCCATAGTGGCAGTGGATACATAAAGAAAGCCAGAAAGTCACGTCCTCCTGTACCCAAGGAAACACAAATCACTTCTCATTATGGACGTGCTAAACAATTCATTAGCTCCCGCTCGGATTGAGATTCGGATGCACACATCTCAGTGGTTTTATAGAATCTCTCTGATCATGTTTGTCTTACGTCTGTATGTGGGCAAGACAGTCGTACTGGTAATAAAGAAATTCTCTGCCTAATTTACACACTCTTTCAAATTGGCCGAATTGCTTTCGCAACCATTTATCATGCTGGCAGGTACGGGACTGATGGGCTCCGGCCTGCGAGAGACTCAGCACACAAAATGCTTGTTAGCATAAATGACATCTGCAGTGTTATTTCAAATGTAGTGGAGCCGAGTGCTCGTCTGCTAAGTACAGGAAGAGCTCTGTTCTGTTGGACAGCTGCGTTTAATTATGCATTTTTTTCAAATTTACGGGTGATCGCGTGACGCCACATGCAGATGATTTAATAGGCGCTTCGAAAAGTAGCGAAGCCTTGCATTTTATAGTGAATTTGAAATATTCCATTTATTGTAAACACTAAAAACTCAAAAACTGAACTTTCAAATTCAGCTCTGAAAGATTTTGAATGAATATGCAGTTCAAAAAAATCATTTTGGGAATATCTTAACTGATAAACTAAAACCTTATTCATTTTGTTGCCCTTGTTTTTAACTTGAAGAACTTGAGCTGGTTTAATTTTTGACTTTTGGAACTTATAAGAAAATACTCCAAAGTCAAGGTGTACTTTTTTGAGTATGTAATGCTATTCTGTCCCCTTTTCTTACTGAACATTCTGCTAAATAACAAAAAGTTACATTCGACAATTAGGTAGAGGATCATTAGGGGGTCCGTTGTCCCTCTTGGGGGGGGGGGCACTCCCATAGGGCTTAAATCTGGGACTCTCCACCATTTGACCTTAGAACTGAAGAAGCTTCTCGGATGAGAGGTGAAACGTCTTCAAGCAACTTAAAGAAGTCCAGACGCTTTTCTTTCCAAGCTCCTTAGACCTGGATGACTGAGAACCTTCACAGACACATTCGAAAATATTACATCAATATCACGTCAAAAGAGCTGCTTTTAAAAAATTTAAATAAAATCACTGACAATAGTTACATCTATTTTTCACTGCTATTTTTCAATAGACTTCAGTATCATCATAATGACGTATATTGCAATCGGTTTACTAAAGCTTTCTATATACGTCAATATTAACAACTTTCACTTTGCAGAATAAACCTCCTGCAGCATAACACCTGCTTTGTTCTTTGAGCTATGAAAGATCTTTTAACCACTGTGCCGTCTGTCAATTTATAGGTTATTTTGGCCTACTTGTGTTTATCTTGTGACCAATTGGCAACATTAAATTTCCACCAAATTCACAATTATCTGCTCCTTATTGTGCCCTGTGATGGCCTCGGAGACCTGCCCAGGGCACACCCTGTCAGCAGGGATCGGCTCGAGATTCTGAATCGGAGAAGCAGTTAAGGAAATGGATTGATGGATGTACTTTATCGTAATGGATGCAGAAACAAGAGTGTTTGGAGCAGTTTAAAAACCTGGCAATTCTCAGACAGGTTCGAGAGTAATGAGCAGTGTGTTTCTGTTTCTGATTTCTAAGCAAATTTATGGATGTTTATTTACAGTGACATCTGAGATAATGATATCCTTGGTAACTGTAAGTCACACTGAATCTTAAAATACGTGTTGTGTCTCAGACTACCAATTTTGACAAATTGTAGCAATTGAACACTGGGGGGTTTAAAGCATTTTAATCACCTCTCTTTGTGCTTTGCGTCACAGCAGCCCCGACTGCTTACTGTACAGGTTAAGTCACTCACAGTGTATTTTCCTTACATCTCCAGGGTCCCCAGCGTAACTCGTCTCATCTTATATCGAGTGAGCGGAGCAAGTTAAACATCTTATCATTTTCATTTTCTCTGCATTGCTAATCGAAATACCTCTACCAGTGCTGGAGCCGTTTACTGTCTAAGCCATGCTGAAAGAGCTTGATCACTGGTGGCTCTGCAGTGTGTTGGCAGGCAGAAGACCCGGGTTAGAAACTGACTGAAAGAAAATGTCACCCTGAGAAGAGGTTATGCTTGATTGCACTGGGATTGATCAGTGCTCGATGCTCACAAGAGCGTTTGATTTGACATCTCTGCTGCAACTCTCAAATCTCCTCTGCATTCAGATTCGAGTCCTTCCATGACCTGATCCACGGTTGTTTTCCTCAACTGGGTCTGGATGACACTGGTAATTGACAAGCGTTGGTTGGCCTGTACATCGTTAATAACTCCGTATGAGTTGTCAAGATGTGGCGCAGAACTTTGTTTCCCCATGATTTTCTACTGTTTCTCATTTTAAAAGAATTTAATAAGAAGTCTCGAAACAAAGCAGGAATGATCGTAGAAGTCAAATTAAAGACGCTTTTGTTCATGAAAATGCCAAGACAAGGGTAAGTGGTGCTATTTTCCTGACCTTGAAAAGTGTTTTGCCTGTCCCTTTGGTATTTTGTACTGTCAAA
>VOQK01042776.1:38466-49133 GCA_015052645.1 Benitochromis conjunctus | reverse complement strand
ATGCCAAACTCTTTAAATTAGCGGGTAATTCCAAGGTGGCTACATCCATCTTTTATATACAGCTGGTATATGGTAGAGTCACAGTAAGATCGCAGAGCCACCCAAACATGCTCCCTGAGCCCCTGAGTTAAAAAAATATATTAGATAACATATTTTCCTTAACTTCCTTAACCCTCCTTGTCTGAATATTAACAGCTAGCTTGTGAAGATGGGTCTAATTCTCCAGATGGTTCATGAAATCACTGCAGAAGAAGAAGACACAAGAAGATGACTTAACTGAGAGTGTGACGGTCAGAAAGAAAACGGGACAGAAATGTGGCCTTTCTGATTTTTCTTTAAGGTAATGTGAAGGCTTCCTCGTTGCTTCGTCATCTCTTCTTCACCGAGCCTGTTTCACTCCAATTTCTTTCAACGGTGCTCAACCTGTAAGGCTCACTCAGACTCTATGTCAAAACAATACTGGTTTTTGGGTTAAAGGCGGTGACAAACCCAGCTGTACGAGTCTCACCTCACTCCCAAAACAAAAGGAAATCTGTGCATTTCCCAAACTGCTCCTTTAACTGTGTTCTGTTCCCTCGGCAGTGTCACAGCTGCTAGCATGTATCATAAACTCGTAAGCACTGTGAAGCTAGCAGAATGGGTCACCTTCCAACTGTTTGCACAAACTCCTCATTAAAAGACTTTCATCATAATCAGCGAGGAAGACTTGGGCAGGTACATGAGCCCACACACACATTTTTACGTATATGCACACACACGTGCTCTTACAAATGAGCCCACACATGAGTGTGCACTGGTAGACAGAAATGCCTCTAATGATGCTCATAACAAAACCTCTCAGAGTGCCATCACCTCAGAGGAGCCTGGAGAGATGCAACACTTCACGCTGTAAACATAATGCCATCCATGTCAGCTCCTCTTTACGCTTTCAGCTCGTAGCTACCATCAGCACTAACCTTAAAGGTCAGCATATTTCCACTGTACACACTGTGCAAAGCAGCCTGAAAACATAATTCTGTTCAAAATAAAGGGCAATCAATTATCAAATCCAGAGGATGATACAGCTCCGTGTTTGACAAATGTGCTCATTAACTTTCAACTGGATGGTCTGGCATGCAAGTGGGATGGGGAGGGAGGCATTAGCGTAATTTATGTTCAGCTCTATGGAGACATTTGTACAAACCCAACATACACATGCAAGATAGGAATGCTCTATTTGCACCAAACAACAAAACAAACTGTAAAGCAGGTTTTAGAAAGTGGCTGATAAAACACAGAAGTGTGCACAGCTGGATTTAGCAGCCATGAAGAATCCTGCACCCGTCTTTAACAGACTCTGCTCATGTCTTGATTATAATTATTGATAGCTTGGTATAATAAGTAGCCTCGTTTGCAGTTGCACTGTTGTCTGTGGCACTGTTTAGCTTTCTCAAAGTGTGACAACAACAAAAGTGGCCAGTAGGTGTCACTGTGGAGAAAACACCCCACGGCTGACTGAAGTTTAGCAAGAGTGGCCAGTAGGTGTCACTGTGGAGAAAACACCCCACGGCTAACTGAAGTTTAAAGAGTGGCCAGTAGGTGTCACTGTGGAGACGGCTGTCAGATTGTTTCAAAACCTCAATAAAATTCAAATGTTTCAGCTTTTCACAAAGATGCTGAGCCACTAACAAGTGAATCAAACCACCTGACGTAACAGCATGAGGAGAGAACAGGGTGTGTTTCTATTTTATATTCTGTTCTATATTATATATAACTTCCCCTCCTTCAGTTTATAATGGTTTGATCCACTCGTATATTGACCACATTTGGTTTGGTCAGTTTTTGAAGTATTGAAGCTTATTTCTCCCACCAAGAAGATTTTGTTTTACCAACAACTGGTGAAAATTTCAGGTTTAGAGATCACAAAAAGTTGATCTGCAAATGAAACTCAAATAACTTGAAAGTGTATAATATTTGACGCCTGAGTTTTTGAGACGTCTACATCATCTGAGTGATTTTTTTTTAACCCCAACCTCCTTATATGTCTTCGTTTGTTAAAGATAAACAAACCTTGAGAAATAAAATGCACAAAAATGGAAATTAATATTTAACTTATTTGTTTTTTAAATTGTCAGAGTGTTCAATAAGCACTTCAATTTAAAAAAAAATATATATCTATTTCCTGGCGATTATTTCAATTATGTTTCAGGCGTTACAATGTTAAATAGACATTTTGAGATAACAGCCCGAAAATTTTGATTATGGAAGGCAGAACTTTAAGTGGGATTTTTGATTTCCAGGCTTATTTGTTCCTTAGAAATAACCTGTTTTTGAATTGTTCTGTACCTTTAGTATCATTACACCTGAACCTGTGTTACAACCTCATAAATATTATGATTATGAACTTGTCTGCAGTCCTGCTAATATAAAAGATTTACTTTCACAGTGATGACAGTGCAGAGATCTAAAACAGACGGGAGTATCAGAGGACAGCATATAGATGAAGGGAGAAGAAAATGACTCGCTTCTTTGATGAACCTCAGAGTCAGGCTGTTCAGCTTCTTGCTCCGACAGATCAAACCGTGTCACGGCAGCAGCAGAGGTCTGCGAGCCCGTCAGCATCACCACGGGGCAGCACATCGCCCCATCCTTCCTCCTGCCGTCGAATAAAACCTAACAAGCATGGCCGGGTACTTTCTCAGGTTTCATCAAAGGGAGAACAACAAGCGCAGACATCGACAGCGTGCATGCAGTCCACAGAGAACAACAAGAATCACTGGTCACACAGGTTCACCCATCAATCACAAACTCACTATTCTGTCCTGCAGCTCAGAGTATGACAGGGAAAATAACAATGCATGAAATGAATAACCAAAATAATAAAGCTGTTAAGGGCATGCCTGTTTTTTATTTTGGGTTTTTTTTGTGCTGTGAATGAAACATAATTTACCTGGGCTGACAGGAGGTGATGGTTTGGGGACTACAAAATTAATAAAATGGAACAAATACAAACAGCAGTTTCTGAGGTTTGGTGACCTGAAGCCTGAACATTACACAGTGACCAAAGGAAACAATTTCCCCGCCTGTCGATGAAGATTATGAATCCATTTTTCCACACGTCTTTAATAGATTTTTTGCAGCTTTCAGTCTTATCTCGCCGTGGCATTCATCAGCCTCCTCTGCATCGCCTCAACTGAATATATTTCTTCTTGCTGAATACCAGAGGGACAAATGTTTTTATAGAGTGATCCGCAAACCCCACAAGGAAAATGACCAGTCTGATTCATTTATCACTGACACAAAAATGTGAATGAGTAGATGAGTTAAAAATAGTCTGCAGAAGAAGTGACGGCGCCAAAAGAGGATTAAGCCCGTCGCCTTCCTGCTGTAACCTCGCTGTGCTCACGGAGAGTCACACATTTTCATTCAGGCACACAGTTTACGCAGCATTACGCAGGATTAATGGTGCAGATTGACTGTTTTAGAGATGATTTTAACTGTGTCTGAACCTCTCTTGACCTATATCCTTAACTGGAGCAATGCAGCAATGTCATCCTGGAGGGAGATGCTTCATTAGTTCGAGGATGCCCATGTGCCTGTTTCCTGCAGTTTTTTTGGAAGCTGCAAATGCCACTCTAATGCCAAAGACGAGCAGAAAGGAAACAGATAGACTACATATTCCATACATAAGCTTAAACTGCACTACAAAGCAGATATGTACGTGTACTAAATTGCAATAATATATGAATAATGCATAAGAATCTGAAAAGCTGACATTATACACGTTAGCCAAGCTTGTGAGAGGCTCACTGTATTGTGAAGTAAGTCTGCAAACACAAAACTGACAAACATGTAAGAAGTGAATTAATGCTAATAAATAATGCATGGTATGAGCTTAATCTTTCTCTCTTGGTTGCTTCTGTTGCTCCTTACTGAAAAGTAAAGGATGAAAAATTAAATTCAAATGCTTTACGGGGTAAAATATGCATTCATATCCAGCCTGAGTACAAACACGAATGAGTGTGCTATGTGTAAACAAAGTCTGGGATCAAATTTCCAGTAAAATGTTAACATAGAGAGACAACAAGGCACCTTCACTTCTGTTTACATGAGGCAGGAAAAACTGAGTTTAGGATTATAAGACTGTGCATAAAAGATGGAGGCAGTGAAGCCATTTTGGAAGAGCCTTAAACCTGCATTTTTTTTCCTGATGGCCAGCAGGGGGAGAAAACAGCTCTACACTCCCGATTGCCTGAGTAAATTTAAAGTAGACACATTGGAGTTTAATCTGGGTTACTTATGGCTTTCTCAGGCAAAAGTTAAGGTCAAATTTGGCCCAAAGAATCCACAAACATGGGTCAGATTTGGGCAAACAATTATCGCTTTGTGGGAAAACCTTCCAGATGACGTCTCAGTCACTTCAAGTGATTTCAAGTCCCACTGAGTACAAAATGTTTGTTTTATAAATGATGGCCACTACTGCAGCTAAAAGAAGATTAAAGCAGGGAACGCAAGCCTACCGTGTAACTGACACTACCCTCAGTTCCACAGTGACATCCAGCCCTGCTCATCACACCAAGAAAAGCTTGTGGCCTCACAACAGCAGTTTCACTTACTCAGTAACAAACATCTTTTCTAATTGGAGGTAGCTCATCTGTCTTTTGTTGTGGCTGTACTGCAGGAACTGGGGCCTGTTGTAATTCTCACAAATTTGTATTCGGGGTATTTTGTAGCTCCTGCTATTGAGTAGGTCATAAAAGCCTCTTGGAGTGACTCGGGTGAACTGTGATTGTTCAAACACACTTAACGCAGCACAAGCAAAAACCACCTTCGAAAATTATTAGTGTAAGATTAAGCAAGAGCTCTTTACGTTAACCTTAAAAGTGAAGTCCAGGTTTTACTGAGCCTCTATGCAACAGAGTAAATATACAACACAATGCTAAAATCTTTGCTAGCTACTTGCTAAACATTCACAACAAAGAGAGAATTATGGCACTGACTGCATCTCTCCACAAAAAGGATGAACATTCCCTCCACACCATGAAGTGTTTTCATGCATCCACAAAGACATCTGAATCCAGATCAGTCTGTTATATCTTCATGTCAAGAAAATGTCTACCAATTTCTTCTTCATTTCAGTGTCATATTAGTCAAGATAAAATGACAAATGTTCAGCTTTTTAGCATTTATTGTGATAGAGCAGTGGAGAAAAAACAGGAAAGCTAAGAAAAAGACAAGCAGGAGCGACATGATAAATGACCTCAGTGCAGACTCTGACCCAGGTCACTGCATTAACCTTATGGGATAGCTGGCAGTTGCCCCAACTCAGTAAACTAAACTGGCACCACAACACCAGACCAGTACTGACCAGTGTAATCCTCATCAACAGACAAAAAACAAACAAACTGATAAACCAAACCATTGAAATGAATGACCAACCTCTGGCTGGCTATGATGGCACTTTGGAGTTGTTATGCTGCGTCCCATTTGAAGCCAGGGATTGAAATTTCCAAAATTGGAGCTGCTCAACCAACCCCAACTTAACAATCCCAGGTGGCGGATAAAACTGAGAAACTAAAGAAGCTGTATGCAGTGTATTGACCAGTCTTTATCCATGAACGTGCTGCAAAAACAACAAGCGCTGCTCTGTATTTCAGGTGATGCATCAATGGCTCTACCTTACTAACGAGCACAAAAAAAAAATCTAACTTTACTACTGGAGCGTGCTTAACTTGGAAGTGACATCACTCCCAGCTCTGTTGTAACACAGAATTATCAGCAATGCAAACAGAAAACAAGGCTTTGAATTATGTATTACCTCTGCAGTTTGTACTCACCCCAGGTGGTCCCCAGAACTTCTAAAATCAGCTTAACTGCTGTTGTATATTGATTGTTGAATACTGAATTGTTTCAAATGGGGTTAAACTGAATATTAAAGGATCTGGAAAGCACTATCGGTCATACTTCCCCTTCCTAATTGTCTTTTTACTTTCTCTTAGGTAATTTTGGAAGCTCATACCTGGTTATGAATACTAACAAGATGCTATTAAGACCCTCGAGCAGCATGTGCTTGAAAAAAGCTGGACTCAAATCTGCAATTTCACAGCTGAAGAATCTAAAATATGACCTGTCAACATTAGTGCACATTTAGGGGCTTTTAGAAGCACTAATTGTGAAATGATAATTATGAAGCGTAGTTTATGGTCACTGAGGTCAGCAGCAGCTGATGTCTGCAGCCTTCAACACAAACCGGGTGATGCAGGCTGCCAAGGTCACAGAGAAGATCTCAGCAATTACCTGTGTGGCCAGCCGTCGGGCAGCGTGTTGAGTCTCTACCCTCTAAATATGACTAATTGCCCCTGCTGTTCTGCTTCTTATGATACAGGTTAGAACTCATTACCAGGATGTTCCGCGTCACTGGGCTCTGGAGAAGAAGAAGGAGGGGAAATAAACAAGCATCTAACCTACCACACAGGCTTTTTGTGTCTGTATACTTACCAATAATTGTTAGGTTTTATTTGTTGAAGTGCATTAAAGCTTTTGTCCCTTCAGGTCCAAGTAGGGCATAATTCCCGTAATTTTTTCGTAATGGGAAAATGTCCTCCAGGGATTTCCGATACCTCTACCAAGCTCACTTTGCTTGGCATTAGCTGCAGTAATACCTTTTTCATTGATTTGTGTCAGCGCCTCTGCCTGCACTCTGTGTGTGGCCGAGTAAGACGCCGCATAAAAAAGTTTTAGCCTCTAAAAGTAAATTGAGGATGCTGATAACAATTTGCCTTAAACCAGCTGCAGTTTAGTACAGTTTTTCAAGGCACGTAGCACTTGGTCCCAGCACCTAGGGGAACTTTTTGGAAGTTTTTAGGGATTTAGGTTTTTCTTCATGAAATCTTTATGATCAGGTGGTTTGCGGCAGGTTTCAGATCTCTGGTGTCTTCTGTCACTTTAGGGAACCCCAGACTCACTGCATGATGCTAAGCTGAGGATTCTGGTTTCAGGGAACTTTCAGGCTCTACTGGTTTTTGGGCTGGATTAGGACCTGGGTTTAAGACTGATTTTGAACTTGCTTTAAATTTGTTTTTGAGCTTAATCTCGGACATCATTGGTGGCTGATTTAGACTTGTTCTGTACCTGTTTTGGCTTTGGTTTTTGGTTAATTTTGGGTTTTAGATGGCCTCTTCATGTAACCCTGTAATATTCAGATCTGGTCTCTGTGGGGAAAAACTCATCTGCTGGGGGACTGTATATTTTGGTACTCTGTCCTGTTAGAGAAGATATTTAGGACGATAAGACAAACGTACCACTGTATAATCTAAAGTACTAATTACAGTAAAAGTTTTGCTTGCCACGAAACTTTGTCTGCGTGCCAGCACTGTCGGTTGGTGCTGTCAGCCAAGCAATACAAACAGGTTTTACAGTATTTACATCACCTCAGCAGTGTACACCATTATGCTTTACAATACACCTGGTGGAGCTGCAGTTAACGACAGGCTACAAATCATCCTGCGTCCTTATTAAACAGGTCCTGTTTGCATATACGACAGTGTTTCTGTTGTAAGGTTATGTAATTATTTTTATGGGTTAAACAACACGTCAGAACACAAGACAAACTGCCAAGGGTGCAGTATTGACATATGACATTTATTTTCAGTTCAGCTATGGGTGTGGTGGGAAAACAGAAAGAGAGACAAAGTCTTCACGACACCTATTTAGAGAAAAGCTTAAGCTACACCTTCTTTAAACCGGAATTTAAATATAATTCCTTCCTATCTAGGCTTGGCCCGAAGGCTTAAAGAGGCTACGACACCGGTGTCCTCCTACATGGATCAAACAGCGCTTTACACTTGATTGAGGAAGCATAATGAGCATGTTTTCAAACAATGAAAGCTAAAATGAGCTATATACTTCCAGCAAGCCTCAGTCTTAGTTGAGAGATTAACAAACTCCAGATTTATCTGCAGCATCAGGCCTGGCAGGAAGAAAACAGATGCACTGATAACAAATAAATCACATAAATCTAAACACATTAATCCTTAGTATTTTCACATTTGCATACTATCTGATGCAAATTTGAGCAGTTGGGATTTACTAAGGATTAATCACTACTGCATCCCTCCACTGTGTTTGAATGGTGAGGCACTGAACAGACCTCGGACTCTAACGTCCAGGATTTAAAAAACAAAAAAACGTTCTTCCTGAAGCTTGACACCAAACACTGAAAAGTCATTTAGACAATAGGGACCCGCCCTGGGATTTCACCATGAATTGGATATATAGGTGAAAAAGGTGGAGTTACATGTTATAAGCTTTTGCACAAAAAGGCCACCTGCCCCACCTCAACAAGAGCTAAAAATAAAAATGGACCAAACACTCAAACTCAGAAAGATTCAAGTGTTGTTTCCTAAAACAACACTTGCTGCATGATTTCTCACATTCTTATCTGAAATATGCAATCTAAAAACAATAATTAGCCATAGAAATCCAACAGAGTTAGTGATAAGACACTATTGTACACATCTGCTACAGACACTTGTAAAGAAACGCACACAAAAGGTTCTACAATCATGTGTTAACTTAGTTACCGAGTTGTACTGGTACTGGAGTTCCTCAGGGCTCAATCTTTGGTCCTCTTTTTTATTTTTAGCATGCATATGTTTCATTAAACCAAATTATGTAAAACAGTTTAATAACTATGACTATACCTCGACTACAATCCCACAGGTTCAGGTAAGTTAAATAACCTGTATTTGGTTTATCAGCTAATGTTTTGGAACCATTATATTATATTCAGGAACTACACAGTTAGACGATAAAGTCTAATTAAGGATACTCCAAGGCAAAACAACATAATGAAAGACTGGCAAAATTGTAAGATGAATTCTTGCCTTGACTGATCAATAAAGACCAATCCAGGCACCAGAGATAAACTACAAGAAACAAAAAAATGAGGAAACTGTGGTGTGACTACAACAGACTGTTCTGTGCATTCAGAAATGCCTAAAAAGTTAGAAAAGAGCAAATCATCTGTTGGTCCATCCATGGCACCACTGGGGCAAATGGGCTGTGTGGGTAGGCAGAGCAAGTTGGTGAGATTTTGTGAGGCAGCATTGGTTGTCATTGTGACAATATTGTGTAGTCTGAATGACTCACTGGGAATTCCCATCTCGAACTCTTCCCACTCAGCCCCATCTATCCTATAACTTCTAAGTTTCATCATATTTTGGAGCTCAATAGACACAAACAGCTGCAGTTTTTTAAAATATAACTGTAAAATGTTGGGAAAAAATACTCAAGCCATCAACATCACTGCAAACCCCGCCCCCAAACTTCCTGCACTTTAATATAGAAGATTACTACGCCATAGGCAGGGACTTGGTTACAGGAGTTTCAGGATAGGTCTTTGAATGCCTCATCAAACATTTAGAACAACCATATTTCACCAGTTAACATCCCACAGATAACCCGCTATGCCACACTAATTAAAAGGCGCCTTGAGCATCTTCATAGAGGCTGTATGTTGACTCCCCTCCAGCAGCAGGATGCCTTGAAGCTGCCCTCTGCTTTGATTTCATTGGTCAGTGGGCAGTAGCCCAGCTTCTTGGGTACCATGTCAGTTCCCTGCTCGTCTGCGTGTGGGTACGCTCCTCCCTGCTGAGATCAATCAATCACACCGCGTTCAAACTGCAACTGTGACCTACACTGACACTGACAGTTAATGCTTTGTGCAAATCAAACCAGCTGAGCAGCAAAAGCCCGACGCGTGAATGACTGGATACTGTACACACACACACACACACACACACAAACGACGAATTCCTGCTTTGGCCGCTTGACCCAGAGCCAATTAAAGCGGGACGCATGCAGTTCGGTGTGGCCAATCTAACGCGCCGTTTCACGCTTACCTGCCCACTGTTTGGTTGGCGAGCTGTCTCATTCGGTTGAACTGCTTCTTCATCTTGTGTTTTTCTGCGTTACCACCGAGCGGTAGAGCCACTCCACATATCTCATTGATGGGATAAAGTCAGATGTCTGCGCTGGTCTACAGCAGGCGAGGAGGCTTTAAACATCCACGGCGTGCATCGCGGTGGGAAACACACGGGAGACAGTCGGCGCGTTAATTCCTCCTCATTTTGCTGATGAGGACTGCGCGTCTCTGTATCCGCTCCGCTCCGCCGCTCCAGAGATGCTGGACCAATTCCTCGCTCCCTCTCTCTCTCTCTCTCTCAGCCCTGACAGGTCGACGTTTCCAAACGGTGCATCCTGGGAAATGTAGTTTACCTACATTCCTCCGACTGGAGAGAATAGAATAGAATAGAAGATACTTTATTGATCCCCTAAGGGAAATTCTTGCATCACAGCAGCAGTAGACGACAAATATACACACATAACAAACACAGATAATACTAAATACTACCTCTACAGCTACAAATAATAATAGTAATAATAATAATAATAATGATAATAATAGTAATAATAATAATAATAACAATAATAATAAATAATAATAATAATAAATAATAAGGTGACCAGTTTCTCTCTGTATGGAGCACAGAGAGAGGTATTGCAGATGGTGACACAGTGAAAGTGCAGATGGCAGGAATGACTTCCTGTAACGCTCTTTCTGACAGCGAAGCTGAATGAGTCTTTTAGAAAAGGAGCTTCGCTGTCTGTGTACAGTGTCATGCAGT
>VOQK01042775.1:3004-18907 GCA_015052645.1 Benitochromis conjunctus | reverse complement strand
TAAATTAAGTGTACTAGTTACTTTGTTACAATAAATAAATGTATACATGATGTTTGGAGTAGTTTGATCACATTTGGCCAGTTTAGCTAACATAAAAAATCTCACAACATCCCATTTTCTCATGTGCTCAAGGATTACTGCCATCAGGCCTGTCCAAAGACTTCACACCCTACCACTGTCTGTGGGATCTTCTGGTAATGCTACAATTGATTGATTTCATGTTAATCTGGAACATCTGTAGCACGTTAGGTCTACAGCATATGTTACTATGGTGGTGTACCCCTGTAAAAGTGAACTGCCTTTGAATTGATCCCTGATCCTGCTACATAGCACAGGCCTCTGGTCAAACAGCTGACCCATCAAAACGAAAGCAAAATCTGTTTTTTGCGTGATTCTTTAATGGTGTAAACACTGTTATGGAGAAATTATACTGGGGAAAAAAATTGTCTGTATTGGGCAAAAGTGAATGGATTTCCAGAAATATTTTTCCAGACAAGTTAGAATGTCACTTTTATAATTACAACTGGGAGCAGCTTCAGTTCAGGTTCTGGCTGTGCTGACTCCAGTGACTCCTAGCCACTTTAAGAAAAGCCTCTTGCAATTTTTTTTACATGAGAATTATTGGAAGCTACTAGCTCTTCACCATGACCTTTACCCTCTCTGTTTATGACTTTGCTGCTAGTGGATGTTAAAATAAATAATTTGGGCTGCCTCAGGTTTGAAAACAGTTTTGCACATGTTCATTTAAAATACAGTTCTGTCACTTTAGGTCCATTTTTAACAAACTACCATTTGTCTGCAATCACAGAAGAGTATTTAGTGAACCCAGCAGAGCCGTAGCATGGTAAAGTCAGGTTTACTTCTTAGTTGATCACTAATAGTGAGTGGCAGTAAGCATAGTCACCTAAGCAGAAGGTTCAAACCCCAGCTGGGGAATTTCTAACTGGAGTTTGGATTCCCTCCCTGTTCGAGTGTGTGTTTCCTCTGGGTACTATATTTCCTCCCACAGTCCAAAGACGTGTTAAGTTTAACTGGCGTTTCTTATTTGGCTATAGATATGAAGTAGATTAAAGTGCTGTAAGAGTGTTAGGCCTAAAGGAATGAATGGTCAGTAAGATTAGAAAAGTGATTTCTAAATGCAAGTACATAGTGTTGCTATTTATACAAAGGTGTGACAAAGGACCAGTAAATGTGGACCTGTTGTACTCATTCCCAACTCTGTGGATTTATTCCTAGACTATTCTTGGAAGCTATTAAGTAGGTTTGCATGTTTCACAGTTCAGAATAATCCTCATTTATCATATGCTGTGCACTCCTTCAGTTCATCCTCTGTCTTAGCTTTTCTTCCTTTAAGTGGGCCGCTTGTCTCTCTAAAGGAAGCATCATTATGAATGAATAAATAATTTTATTCTGACGGGAGTGATCTCTTCCAGAATGATAAAACCTCTCAGCCACAGGACAACAGAGATTACTTTATGGTTTGACTAATGGAAATGATGTAAATCATAAGTTATGATTCTATCTTGTCATCCTTCGGTCTGTTTTAATAAACACAGAAATTTGTGAATTTTTGCATAGAGGTGGACTTTTGCACAGTACTGTACAATTAAAATATATCTGCACAATTCTGCATGCAGAGATTTTGTGGAGTGTTTATTATAATGGGTACAGCTCTGATTAATGTGGACCCATACATTACAGCATAATGGGCAGGATCAAATATTTTATGCGAGATTTTAATATGAAAATATTCTCCTAACACATATATACATATGTTATCACATAAATGAACTGTGGTGTATCCCATCCCAAAATACTGCAAAAGGACTCCAATCATAGAAACACAATCTTTACTCACCACTGGCTACATTTGCATCAAGAGATACAACTACAGATGACCGTTTAACAGCAACTGCTCTGAAATTGGTTCCAGCGCATACAAGGAGATCATCTTTAAAAGAATGGTTGGCCAGATTCATACCTGGAAAAGTTTTTGACTTGCATAGACCCATCCCAGAAGTTTGGAAATCATGAAACACGAGGCATAGCTTTGATTACAGCACCCTCAAACTTCTTGATGAGTGGCAACAACCACAGCAACAAGGTTATTTTAATATGCATTAACCAGCTAGTTAATAAAAAGTAGGTAGGTAGTTAATCTTACAAAGTTCACTGTTGCTTTCTGTGCTTTAAGCATGCTGGTGCTTGGATCCTTTTATAATCAGGTTTTATTTTTTTAGAAAACTACATGTATGTATGGATACCTCTACCAAGTACCATGTCCAGCCATCTATTTGTGACCTCAAGCTGAAGTGTACTTGGGTTGTGCAGCAGGAGAATGATCCAAAACACACCAACAAGTCCATTTTGTTTAAGAAAAACAAAATGAAGACTTTGGAGTGGCTCAGTCAAAGTCCTGACCTGAATCCGATTGGGATGCTTGTGGCATGACCTTAAAAAGCGCTTCGTGCTTGAAAACTCTCCAATATGGCTGAATTACAATTCTGCAGAGATGAGTGGGACAAAAATCTTCCGCAGTGCTGTAAAAGACTTATTGCCAATCATCACAAATGCTTGATTGCAGTTTTTGCTGCTAAGAGTGGCCCAACCAGTTACTAGGTTTAGGGGCATGGGCGTTTTTACATGTTTTCCCCCCCTTAAAAATAATAAACACATTCATTTAGAAACTGCATTTGGTGTTTACTTGTGTTATCTTTATCTAATATTTAAAATTGTTTAATTTGAAACATTTAAGTGTGGCAAACACAGAAAAAGGAAATCAGGGCAACCACTTTTTCACACCACTGTGTATGTGTGTGTGAAATTTAACCCAGTAGTTTGATAAACTTGCTGACAGCCAGGTAGGCTGCACTGAACCATAGGCCTTCTTAACAACAAGTACTGCTTTGTGTTTGATGATACAAAGTTTGAGTCTGGTTAAATCCTATTTAGTGTAGTTTGGTGTGGAAGAGCACGTTTGGTGAAAAGGTATTAATGATGATGAACCTCAGCTTTTGCTAAAAATATAACATAGTGGGTGAACACAATAAAACAAAAAGCTGTCCCCTTCTGGGCAAAACCATCATTCCGAGTTGTCTTGATTTAATCATCCAGATAAGTAAATCCCAAAAGGTTGATTCTGTTCATCTGGACGTAGCGTTTTCACTGGGAGAAACGTTTCGTCACTCATCCAAGCTTTTAAACTTCAAAGTACGCTGGGCCAAGGATCGGGTCCCCCGACACAAACAGAGTAATGTAGTACGTCCAGATGAACAGACTCGACCTTTTGGGATCATTCAGAGTTCGGTGACAGGCTGATAAACTCCAAGTTTTTATTAAAGGGCTGTGTCTCATTCTCTTAACAACATACAGACGGGTAATCGTTTACACTGTACATCATTGTTTGTATGCATTTTTATCTCTGAAGATGTCCGCTAGCTCACGCCTACAAACACGGAAGTGAATGTGGGATTTATTTCTTGCCTCGTGTCATAATCTCAGTAACCAAGGTAACTCCAGCTTTACGTAAAATGGCTCCAAAGGCGTGAAACGGCCCTCGGAGTGCTTAGCGTTTAGCTGATCAACGTTAAAATTTTTGATAATGCCTTTCTATTAGCATGTTCGCAGACGAAGCCCTGGACAGCGTGAGCGTCCAGTCACTGTGGAGGAAGTCTCACGAGGCGGCGCAGGAGTCGGTAAGTTTGGGCAGCATTCAGAGGAGAATGCGCTGTAAGATGACGTCATGAAACATGCAGCGTCAAGCAAACAGGGACATTTCAAGTTTGAGATGCAGACTGCGCCGACTTAATGTTTATAGAAAACACTTCTTCTTGTTCTTGTAACTGCCATAAATAATGTTGCATTATCTATGGCAGGTCACATGTATTAAACATGATCACGTATAGACGCATTGAGACAGTGTTTCAGACAGCGTTTGCTCTCTGTATATCAGTGGTAGCAGATATCACTGCTTCAGTCAGATCAGGCACACAGCTGTGGCCTTGAGTAATAAAGCCCCACCTACCTGCCGTTCAGACCTTATTCAGACAATAAGGATTATGTTGAACTGTGACTCACACAAGGCATCTCAAGTGGAGTCCAAGAATAAAACGATGGAGCTGAAATAAAGCAGAATAGGTTCACTGTAACAAGCCTCCCAAACAGTGGACTTTTCTTGCTTCCTTAGTAAAAAGACCATTGTTTTGCTGGGGTTTCAGAGAGGATGTCAGACTTGGATGCTTCACAGTGCTGAGTCCGAGGTCCAGGTCATTTCCACTACCGTCAGCTCTACTCAGACAGAGCGACAGGAGCAGGCCACAGAGCAGCTCTTCCAGCAAAACCAAGATGAACCAGAGCCGCCTGGCCTGAAGGACTTCCTACAGCAGGTTGAAGACATGGTCATCAGAGAGTTAGTGAAAAATGTCAGGAGCCATGCCTTTGATGGGTTTCAAGCAAGCTGGGAAGACCACAGTCAGCGGGTAAGCAAAACACATGTCTGTATGTCAGAGAGGGTTTGTCATCTGCTGCAGAAGGAATCCAGGATGATCATATTACTACCCGATGGTCTTTATCACGAAGCGAAAGTGAAACATTGCACTAGAAAGTTACTTTCAGCTGTTCCATTTTTTGCAAGCACAGCGGATAGCTGTTTTGATTTGCCTGTTCACATCTCTGTATGATAATGTTCCGTCTTTTCAGGTCTCACTCGTCCATTCCCTTCAACATCCCAACGCTAAAGAGAAAGGCCTGCATGTCACTAGTATATCCTGGAGTTGTACAGGTTCAGTCATTGCCTGTGCCTATGGTCGGTATGTGTCTCTGATGGTAATGTATGCCATACTTAACAGTCCACTTAGGATTTCCTGATGTTTTTCTTCTCCACATCATAAAAAGTGTAAACAGCTGGAAAAGCACTGCTGTTATCAGCGTGGCTCAGATCTGTGTTTGTGGTGGACAGGATTGACAATGGAGACTGGAGTACTGAGAGGTCATGTGTTTGCACCTGGAACCTGGACCGTCGAGGCCTGCATCCCAATCAAGCGGACCTGGTCATAGATGTTCCTACTGCAGTCACAGCTTTGTGCTGTCATCCCAACCAGCCTTCGCTCATCGCAGGTACAATGATGCCACCTTCACAGAAATAAAGGTGATCAGGTAGCTGATTTACAACTACTATTTTACTATTTCTGTTAACATTAAATCCCCTCCCCATCGAAAGCTGTTAGAGTGAATCTTCAGTCTAACAGATTCCCTCTGTTACACTGTTTTTCAACCTCAGTCTAACAACTTGACTGTCTGGTGACAAGCAGTTGAAAGTGAGCAGACTTTGTTTTGCATAGACTTTTATTTAACTTTCTACAACAAGAGGAGTCGCTGCCTGCTGGTCATTAGAAAGATGGCAGGTTTATTGCAAAGGAAGTTTTATGGAAGTCTGAGGCTGGAGCCTTTATGCTTTCAGGTTGGCCATCAGTCTGTTGCATTCTTACGCGATATCTTAGGAACACTTAACACATTGTTCAGATTTGGTACAACTCTTGGGCTCAATGAACTGATTACAACTTGATGATTAAACATCTGTCTGATCGCATGTTTATGTCATTCTTGAAGAAATGCTAAATTGGACAAAGTTCACAGAAGAATCTATTGTGATAAAATTATGAAGGGCTGACATTTATATCTAAAAGGTCAGAGGTGAGCTTGATCTTCTTTAATATTCAGAAATTCAGGACCTGGGGGAGATTGTGACCATATTTGAGAATAATCTTTGGTTCAGAGTTACGGTAATACCTGAGCATTGTCTGCTGTCGTTGGTGCGCTGTGTCTTATACCAGGATCAGCTCTATTGGCCGAAAAGAAATCTAGCTGTTTTAAATCCTTCAAAGTTAATAAAGCTATCATAAAACCTCATCCCCATCTTGGACTGTCTGACCATCTTCATTAGCGGCTACCTGTCTCCTGACTGTTGCTCCTAAACTGGCTGAGAAATCACTGACAGCATGATCAGTGCTGCCTTTCTCAGACTTCTCAAAGCTGCTTTTAAGTAGCCGTGTTTGATGATTTTAATACTGAATTATTTATTTGTGTGTAATGCTGTGGCTGCAGGGGGTCTGTACAGTGGAGAAGTGGTGATTTGGGACACCAGTCGGACTCAAGACTCTGTGGTGGCTCAAACTGGGTTGTTTGCAAACAGCCACAGAGACCCTGTTTACCAGGTAAGACGAATGGCGCTTTTGGTGTTTCTGCTAAACCAGGGGTAGGAAACTCCAGGCCTCGAGAGCCGGTGTCCTGCAAGTTTTAGATCTCACTCTGGGTCAACACACCTGAATCAAATGATTTGTTCTTTACCAGGCCTCTGGAGAACTTCAAGACATGTTGAGGAGGTAATTTAGCCATTTAAATCAGCTGTGTTGGATCAAGGACACATCTAAAACCTTCAGGACTCCGGCTCTCGAAGCCTGGAGTTCTCTACCGCTGTGCTAAACTCTTCATCCTGCTGCACGTTGCTTGATCTTACACAAGGAAGAACTTGATCAGGATAACCTGAAATAGCATTATTCCAGAGTAAAGTAAATGATAAAAGGACAGGCAGTCTCCCATCAAAATATTAACCAGGCATGACCCTGCTTGGTGGTCTTGTATGAGTGTGATGGGAGGATTTGTGTGTGCAGGTTTCCTGGGTGCCTCTGCAGAAGAAAGGAGAGTTTGGGGTGCTCAGTGCCTGCTCGAGAGGAAGAGTGCTGCTGTGGGCGGTAGTTTTTGAGCAAGGCAGTTTTGTCCAGAATGCCGCCTATGCCGTGCTACAACAGCAGGTTCCCCATAGCAGCAGCAGTTTCAAGGTGAGCTTCAGGCTGAACTCTTCATCTGCAGAAAAAAACAAGACTTTGAAACTACTGAATGTTATGATGGTATGGAGGTGCAAAGTGCAACAACAGGAGCAAAAACAAACCGTTTCATAGAACATTAAACATAATGGAAAAAGTAGGCACAGGATTTTCTGAGAAGCTTCTTCGGTTCTAAGAGCAACTGGTCCATTATCTGTCCATGAAACTGCAGGAAAGTCTTAAAGACCTAAAGACTTGGAAGACATTTATTTTTCTGCTTTGAAATTCAGATAAAACTGAGATTATTGTACTTGGCAATAAAAGTCTTAGAAATATGGTATCTAACCAGATTCTTACTCTGGATGGCATTACCTTGGCCTCCAGTAACTGTCTCAGTGACTCACCCACAGTGATGGATGTGTTGTCCTCTGTATCCCCAGAGTCTACTGACGTGTCAGTGGGAATTATCCCACTGGGAAACTTTCTGGGGAAAACCTGGTCTTGTTAAGAGAGACACCATGCAGAATTATCCCCCCAAAACCCAATCCCCTAAAGACTGTCTGCTCCCAAACCAACAAAAAACAACCAAGAAATCAGCAAACAAAAAAAACAACAACAACAAAATAACAATTTAAACCTAAAAACAAATCAATCATAAAAAGAACTATAAAGTATCTACAACTGCACCAAAGAGTTCTGTGGAACCAGCTCCCACCTTGGATTCGAGAGACAACCCCTCTCCTTTTACGATTAGGCTTAAGAATGTTTTGACAAATGTTAAAGTTAGAGCTGGATCAGGTGACCCTGACCCTTGGTTATGCTCCAATACACATAGTATGCTGGATGCACTGAGCATTTCTCCTTATCTCACCCCTTTCTACTCACCATGTGTTTATACACCAACATGCATTTAATAATGAGTGATTATTAATCTCTGTCTCTCTCTTCCACAGCATGTCTTTTTGTATTGTGTCCCTCCCCTCAGCCCCAACCGGTCGCGGCAGATAGCTCAGCTTGTACGTGATGAAAAGGATTTTAAATTCAATTCTGGATTTAACAGGGAGCCAATATAGGAGAACTATGCTCTCTTTGTTGTCCCTATCAATATTCTTTCTGAAGCATTTTGGATTAGCTGAAGGCTTTTCAGGGCGTTTTAGGATATCGTGATAACAACAAATTACAGTAGTCTAGATTAGAATTAATAAACCCATGAACTAGTTTCAGCATCACTCTGAGACAGGATATTTTTATTTGTAGAGACATTGCGCAAATGGAAGAAAGCAGTCCTACATATTTGTTTAATATATGTGCATTGAAGGACATATCCTGGTCAAAAATGACTCCAAGGCTCCTCACAGTGTTAAACAAGTCTTTGGTGGCAGGGTACCTGGGGTGGGTGAGGTTCATCCTGAGTTTCTGAAGGCACTGGATGTTGTAATGATGTCTTGTTTGACATGCCTCTACAATGTCGCATGGAGATCTGGGGCGGTACTTCTGGATTGGCAGACCCTCGGTGTATTCTGGGGGAGGTGCTTTGGGAGTATGGGATATCTGGCTCATAGCAACGGGCCATTTGATCCTCATACAACTGTTGCAAGAGCTTGGTCCACATTAACAGCAATAAGTTGGACTTGTTCTTAGTGAGTGTTGGACTCCACCAGGGCAGACCCAGGACACGCTGGAGAGATTATCTCTCTCAGCTGGCCAGGGAACGCCTGGGTGATGCTGTATAAATGAAACTGAAATGAATGTTAGCAATAACATTGGAAGGAGGAGGAATATGGTATATCCCCTGGATCAATGTGTTGATTCAGGGGATATACCATCCTACTACTGAATAAACATTTTAGATCAAATTATGAATGGTTCTTTCTTTTTTTTTTCACGAGGTACCGAGATGTTGTAGTTGCTCTGGACCAACTGTAGAGGAATAAAATAAATGGTAAGACAGCAGGAATAAATAACAAACAGTAGGAATATATAGAAAACAAGTCACAGGTTGCAAAGTCTTTGGAAGTAGTGCAATGGACTTGGTCTGACTAGAGTTTGGTGTGAGTGGCCTGAGTGATGAGGGTTACTCAGACCATGGTTCAGACTCTAGTCCCTGGCTGACTTGTCACTGCCAGTTTACTTAGATTGTCATAGTTCATGACTAATTAATGCAGAAGTCCAGTTCAGGTAAACAAGTGATAATACACATGAATTTTTCCAGACACAGAACATAATTCTTCTTTCAGTCCTCTTCTCACCCTGCTTCTGCGTAAAAGACTGATTTTTGTGTTGTCCTCAGGCCCGAGGCAACAGCACTGTGGGCATCACCTCAATGGCTCTGTCCCCATGGGATTCTGACACCTTCCTTGTGGGCTCTGAGGGCGGCTTGCTGCTCAGATGCTCCTTCTCTTCCCAAACACTAGCTGCAACAGCCTTTGAGGGGCAGAATGCAACACCAACAGCCCCGGCAGTCTTCTCATTCAGGTCCCGCAGCGGGCCCATCCACTCCATACACTGCTCCCCCTTCCACAGGTGACCGGTAAACTTGCAGAACTCACACAGGTTCATTTAAGAGGAGGGCTACAGAGGTTTACTTTTCACATTTGTCATGAGTGACATCTGTCTCATGGTCTTTACAGGAACCTGTTTGTGAGTGGATCAACTGATGGTCTGGTCCATCTTCACTCGCTGCTGCAGGCCAGCCCACTTCTCTCTCTCAGAGTTTCAGACTCTTACATTTTTCAGGTGCAGTGGTCACCAACCAGACCTCTGGTTTTTGCTGCAGCCACTGGAAAAGGTAGAACACCAATTTCAAATGTACCTGCATGTGTGGGGGTTACAATGAAGAAATGAAGCTTGTTGGAGAAAGCCAACGGGTACATTGGTGTGTAAAACAGATTCTTCATGTGTGTGACTTTCCTAGGTGAGGTGCAGATGTTTGACCTGAGCCACAGGTCACTGAGAGCAACAGCTTCAATTGAGCAGGGAGCTGCGGGCCAAGCTGCAACTTGTTTGGCCTTTAACGATCAGAAACCTCACCTCTTGGCGGTTGGTAAAACTGATGGGACAGTCAACATTTGGCAGCTGAGTGCCAATTTGATGGAGCAGAGCCCCAGGGAGATCAACCAGCTGGAGAAGATAGCCAATCAAGTGGCAGAGTGACACAGATTAGCTAGGACAGAGACTGCACTGGTCTGACTCACTGACAACAACAGCTGTTCTAAGTGTGAAACAGAAATAAATCCAGAACACCAGTTTCCAGTTTTAACCAGTAGCGTTTATTAAAGCACACTGCAAATGTTAAGGTGGTGTTACATCATTGTTGCAAGGTTCTTAAATTTATTGAAAGCACAAGCTAAAATGGCTAAAAACAATCACATTCACTACCATGAGAAGCACAAAGAGTTAGGTCAGAGCGAGATAAATAGAGTACAGGGTTTTGGTCTTGGTGAGTATTCCTAGTGCCACGATCATGCAGTTTCAGCTGTGTGTTCATATTGAAGTGTGTGGGGGAAACGCTTCCCGATTGGTCACTGGTGGGCAAAGGATCAGTTGACAAAGAGCGAGCGAGTGAATTCGACAAAGTCGAAAGCTGATGGCAGCTCACGGCCCTTGCTGTCGAGGTAGGGCTTCATGTGCGACAGGCAGTAGTCTGCCTGCTCTTTAGTCAGGTTCTGAAAGAAAGAAGGCAACAATGAGACCACCACTGATTACCTGACACTGACACACTGAGCAGAACATGTCTGACCTGGTAGAGCTCCTCTTTAGTGACGTAGGGTTTGTTTTCAGCACTGAGGGCTCGGAAGGCGCTCTCAATCTCCTCACTAGACTTGACGTTCTCAGTTTCACGGCTGATCATAAACGCCATGTACTCCTGCAGCGACACGTTTCCATCCCTGCAGACAGTTCTCACAGTCAGGAAACAAATACTAGTTTTCTTCCTCATAGGAAAGAGCATATGCTATATTTAAATGCTGCACTAATAAAGAACTTGAAAAGATTTAAGATCAAATAATGATCCAATAATGATGCCAAAGGACACAGCATTGTAAAGCAGAGTTTTCTAATGTGTTTGCATCCTGTTTGTAAGAGTGGTAACATTACAGGTCCTGGAAACTGAAACCTCAGCAGGGGACTGGAGGTCAGCTTGTACTGGATGCACACTATAACTGGTTAATGTGAAGGTCTGTAACTCCTGCCAAGTTAAACTGGTATAATAAAAATGAAGCAAAAGAAGACCTGTTCAGCATTTCTGGCAGGGAAGAAAGATTAACTGCAGTGCAGCAATTACGTGAAGGTGAATTTGCAGTGAGTGCATGCCGTCTTTTAAGACACTGGTAATTAATATGCATTGGATAAAGCACTACTAAACCCCACCCTGAAATGCAACAGACCTATTGGGATCCACAGTGTCGAGTATGGCCTCAAACTCAGGATCAGGTTCTCCCTCTTCCACCATGGGCAAATCATAGCCCAGGGAGCGGAGACATGACTTGAACTCTTGGTGGTTCAGACGGCCAGACTTCTCTTTGTCAAAGTGTCTACAAAGAAATGGGTGAAAATAAGGATTTTGATCATGACACACAAAGTTCTTATGCAGTCAGGAGAGAACCACTTACTTGAACATCATACTGAATTCCTTCAGAGCCTCTTCTGTCACTCCGGTGGTATTTCTGAAAGAGGAAGGACAAAGAGAGAAACATGCATTTCACGCAGCAACTGTAAAAGCAGTAGAGTGTTTGAGATTCACATCACTTCAGTGACATGCAGTTATTGTTGCACTGTATACCTGGCCTGTATCTGTTGTTCCAGGTTGTGCTGCATCCTCATTCCCAGTTGGTCTAATTGGTCCCACTGCTGCGCCAAGCCCACTGTGCTATGCTCTGTATACTTATTATCCAAGATCAGTGCCTCTTCCATAGCTGCACCCAAGTCCTCAATCTTCTTCAGCTGGCTGCGCATGGCACGGATTTCCTGGTGCTTACGCTGCACACACACAAACACACACGCACACCTGTCAATAAATGCTGCAAACAACTGTGCGATGCTTAACAATGCATTTCCTTCCTGAGTGTGCCTCATCATTGCTGGAGTGACTAGGAAATCTATATCTAGTGACATCAATCAGTAACTCACAAGGGAAGTTAACAGAGCGTTGATTAGCAGTTAAATAGCTGCCTGTTATTACTTTTTTTTTTTTTTAATTATTAAATGGTGATATACTAAATCACCAACAGTGTCAAGGTGCTTTATATTGTAAGGTGAAGAACCTTCAATAATAGTGAGAAAACGACAACAATCAAATGACCTATCAATGAGCACTTGGTGACTGTTTTGCCATTAGCCAATCAAATCATGTCATGAAAGTATCCTGGATGACATCAAAACAAAGGGGAACTTCATCACTGTGGTGAATAATACCCCAGTTGTATACGAACTAACTTGGTCACAGTTTCTTCTATGGCGTGTCTTTGTCCCGTCTTCCTCCCCTTGCCCCCAATTGGTCGCGGCTGATGGCCGCCCCTTTGAGCCCAATTCTCCCAAAGATTATTTCCAATTAAAAGTAAGCTTTTCTTTCCCCCTGTTGCCAAGGGCTTGCTCAAAGGGAGGGTCATGCAATTGTTGGGATTTTCTCTACCTTATGATATAAAGTGCATTGAGACGATTACGGTTGTGATTTAGTGCTTTATATAAAAAATTTAATTGATCATGGATGTAATGCAGATAAGAGTTTAATGTGATTTATACTCTAAAGTGCTTTGAGTGGTCAGAACATTACAAGCAAAGTAACGGATCGACGTTTCAATTGGGCGGTGCATACCATCACCCCATACAAAGTGAAAGAGGTGACAGCTCTGAAGCCTGAAACATATAGGTATATATCCCCTCTGCTTTGGCCCATGGTCTGTTGTCATACTGTGTGAAGACAGACTTAAAAACCCCACACACTTATCCTCTGATGTGACTTTAACAGTAAAAGTAGTATTTACCTTGGTGGCCTCCAGTTGGGATTCAAGGGTACCAGACTCTTCCACCATACATGACCTGACACAAACAAGGACTTATTATAAAAGCAGAAGCATAGATCATGTCTGCAATCAATCTCGCACACACTCTGTTAATAGGATTACACACAGTCTCTCCTACACCCAGTGTTAATACAAAAACTATTCTAAACGATGCACCAAACAGTGACGTTTCACTTTGTTACTTTGACCGTACCAATGTAGAAGACCAAGCACCTCTGAAACTATTCAGAGACCAAAATGGTTCATGGTTCCAGGTTGTAAACGTGTATATTTCTGCTGTAAAATTGGCAGTCTGTGGAAGCAGACTCAAGAGGAACTCTTCCATGGTTGTTTTGTTTTTGTAGCTCCAGAGTTTGGTGTCGATTGAGCGCACTGCTAGACACCACGCCACACTCACAGATTAGCCGTGTTCATCCTCCACTGAGAGCTCCTCTGCCTAATATTATAAAAGGTGCCCCATGTGTGAGCAGGCATTTTAATTTGTGGCAGATTATGGATTCAAACGGTTTGCAGTTTCCTTCCCTGTTGTACATGGTACATGGGAACAGACTACTGTTTGAAAGCAGAGCTGCCTGCAGTCTGGTGCTCAAAGTTTAAGGACTGTGTGAGAAGTGTTAGTGGAGTGCTGCTGAGCACACCAGGGCTCAGTGTGCTATTTTTTTTTTTTACACTTAAGTGCATGAGGTCGCAGCCCTAAGGTGCCCTCAGGATAAGAAAAACCAAAAGAAACAAGAGAAAGGCTTGAAAGAGGTTGACCTCCCAGAAAGATTATCAGCAGTTTGGTACTGATAGACTCTGACTCTATTAAGACAAGAATGGGGGAGCAAGGACCAGAGATTAGACAGCACACAAAAACATGGAAGGAGATCATTTCTAAACGGCACCCACCTTTGAGATCAAGATTTACTTTCACATCTTACATCACTTTCACAACCACACACAATCATAAGAAAAGTTAAAGTGATATTAACCCATCCAGAAGATATGTCCTGATTAGCACAATGATCCCAAGCAGCAACGAGGAAGGAGGGACAAAGGGAGAGAGAGAAATACATGTTAACAACATGAAATGACAATACAGCATCACACCTGCTTAAACATCTTTTTGGGCAAAGCTTGTGTGCTTTGAAAAAAACATTCACATGTGAGCCAACGTACCACATGTCAACATGCGTTGTGTAAAGCTACCTAATATTACCTCAGCACAAACACAGACATGCAACAATGCAGAGAGCACCTTTACACAAACTTCAATCACTAGCAGCGTTTCATATCATGCAACTGAGACTGCCTGTCTTCTAAAACCACAACCCTACTGAACACCTCCCATAAAGCAGCCTGAGCCACACAGCACATGAAACAGAGGGTCAGCTGGATAAGCACATTCTTTACCTGGTCTCCTGTAGCCACTGGTGGAAGGCGTTGGCGTGCTGCGCAAACTCCTGACGCAGCTTGTCATTTTCCTCCTGCCTTCTCTGCTCCTTCTGCAGCTCTAGCTCACGCTCCTACACACATTTACGGAGAACGCAACAGTTAAACTGAACTGAAAGCACACAAATCTACACTACACCACCACTGTCTGTGTGCACACTTCGCATCTTTGCATGTGTACAAAAGCTTATGTCATCATCATTATAACAAGAAAAATTTTAATGGGAAAACAGATCTGAGTCAACCTCAACACAGCAATGATTGTTCAGACATAAATTAAGAGATGGCACGCTGAGCTTGTTTAGAGAAGCGGATAGGGCAGATAGTTTGTATGTTGTAGGATATTTACAATAAACAGAAAAGTATAAAGACAAATCAAAGTTTGCTGGTAAGAAACGATATGCAGGTGGAGAGATGTCATTGAAATAGCCAACAGAAGTAGTGAATGTAAAGAGTATATATTCTATCATGTAGAACCTTGATGATCTTCTGCAGGTTCCTCCAGGTCTCCTCCAGGGCCTCCATGGTGAACCAGGTGTAGGGGTTGGACACCACCTGGTAGCTCTTGATCTGTTGGTCCAGCTCTGCCAGTTGGTTAAAGTCGGCTTGAGCTGAGCTCAGTGAGGAACGGAAAGCCTCGTGGGCTTCACGCAGGGCTTTGATCTCCTCCAGAGAGTTGCACCTCACCGGATCTGTCAAATCCTCCTCAGCATTCTCAAACCAGCTGTTAAAGGCCGACGCCTTTTTAGCGAATGTCAAGAACAAGTCTTCGACCTGGTGAAGGAGGATAGAAGAAAGGATCCTTAAAATGAGTCAAACTTAAATATAAGTCTCTCAGGCTTGATAAAATGTTCCGATTTTAGAGGGGAAAGTAAAACACTTATTTACCTTTCTGAAATGTTCCTGGGCTTCCAGGAGCTTCTTCTTGCGTGCAGCGGAGTTCGACAGTAGCTGATTCCAGCGTTTCATTAGGGCAGCGTGACGAGCTTCAATGGCTTTTGACTGGACGTGTTTGGCAGCCAGCAGCTGGTCCTTCAATGTTGTAATATTGGTGATGCCCTCCTGTTGGAAGGCCTGCAGGCCAGCATCAAACGTCTCCTGTACATAGAGACACAAAAAGGTCAGGATCGCGCTAGTCTAGGATGTATAGAGAGGATGTTATTTCTATCTGCAGTGTTATAGAATTAATGGTAATCTGCTTATCCAAATCTATGAAATACAAATGACAAACAGTGAGGCCCAGCAGAGAGCACTGATTAACAAAACAACAAAATGGTGTGGATGAAAAGTAGGGAACTTTTGTGGGTGAGGGCGGACCTGTTTGGTAAGCAGCGTTTGCACAGAGGACAGGTCTCTGCCATAGTCATCAGTCTTCAGGCTGTTTTCTTTCTCACCTAAACACAAAGTGCAAGTTATAAATTATGGAACAGGAAAAAACACGAAACTACAGAATGCATTTCCTGGAGAATATGCAGGGCAAATGGTGACAGCTGAATTTTTATAATTGCTGAAGCTCTGATGAAGAAAAAAAAAAAAAAAAAAAAAAAAAAAAAAGATAGGAGAAAAAAAAAAAAAAAAAAAAAAAAAAAAAAAAAAAAAAAAAAAAAAAAAAAAATAAAATAAATGCAAAG
>VOQK01042774.1:51430-68441 GCA_015052645.1 Benitochromis conjunctus | reverse complement strand
ATTACTAGCACACACTTTTCTGCAGCACACACACACACACACACACACACACACACACGCACACACACACACACACACACACACACACACACACACACACACACACACACACACACACACACACATCAAGCCAGTATTTACTGCATTAACTGCCACCCCCCACTCCAGTGTGATGCGATTTCTTTCATATCTGGACTACGGATCCAACCGGGACAATGTTGTCATGGCACTCACCTGGTCTCCTGTGAGATGACAGGCGGCGAGGTTCTGCTCCTCAAATGACGGGGCAGAGCGGACGTATTTGAGCCAGCTGTTGCCGGCGGCATCTGGTCCCGTGTCCAGTGCAAACTTCACGTTTCCCATGTCGTCCACCACCTGTTGGAAAGCGACAGGTTAGATATTAAAAAATAAACAGACTGAAGCAGTTTGTTTAACGAGCACCAGACTCTTCTCAACAACAATTCAATTGGCATGATTTAATCATAGATTCAAGTGATGTTTAGTGTAGTTATGCAGTTGGTGTGGTCATGATTAAATATTTGTGTGTGGGCCAAGGGTTTGTTAGTCACAGAGCTAACATGTCAGTGGGTGTTAGGGCCACCTAACCTTGTCAATCCCGACAACAAGAAGAGGAAAGAGAGAAAAGAGGAGGAAGTACACAAACTGTGGTGTCTTTCACTTGTCTAAAGACTTTCCCTGGCACATATTGATCACCCTTTGTAACCCCTGCAGACCCTTGAGACTCCAAGAGTGGGTTTCATGTTACCTGCTTTCACAGAGAATGAAGGAGGATGGAGGTAGTGGTGGAGCAGGAAGAGGAGGAGCAGAAGAACAGAAGAGGGACTCATTGTGAAGTGAAGAGTGAGGGGGAAAACCAGGAGTGAGTAACAATGCTTTATAGCGTTTGGAAAGGAGAAATAAAGGCTGTTAATTTAAACTGATTCCTGAAGTAAAGTGCAAAAGAATTACAGCAATTTTGCAATAAAACCTCCATATTTTTAGATTAGACAGAAATTTGCGCATATATGAAACGGAACCGGAAATCGAAGGAATCTTTGGTGGTGGAAATTTGTGTGTGCTTGGTGGACTTGGTTGTTTCTGGGAAATCTGGAGCTGGCAGAAAGTACTAGGCTCTTCTCCACATAGCTGGGATCAAAGCTCCGATTTCGCCCCGGTCCTACATGTGATACTGAGCCTGTGTGAATCCTCCAGGGAGACCTGACCTGAGACTGAGAATCTCCTCTAATTACAACTACCAATCAGCCTGGCCTGAGTTCAACACTGACTTCTAGTATGACACGGTGCACTCCTAATCACAGTCAAATGCCTGCTGAAGGAAATCGAGGTGTGATGGAGAAGAACCAACAAACCCTCTGACATTTTTAGATGTGCAAGGTTCGTGAACTTCTCTAACTACCTGCTTTTCTAAAGCCATGCTCATGTTTTTTTCCCCCTCCAGCTCGTAAAGTGTGAATGCCTATGTTCTTGTTGTTGAATGCACGTGGAAGGTGTATTTTTGTGGGCGGGTGTGCAGGCCAAGTCTGGTGAGTAAATATGTAAAGGGTCTGGATGGAGGTGTGGAAGAACCCCCATGTGCGTGCTTGTACGAATACGGCAACTGTTTTAGGCGGACGCACGTATGCACGGCTAAGGCAACAGCTTGATACTTTCAAACCAAGATGTGAGTTTACCCAAGTAACTACAGTAACTGTGCCTTCTTCAGAACAATGATGCCTGTTAGCGCCTTGGCTGAAAATAATGATTAAAACCTAAAGGTTATCAGCGAGGCTAGAACGAAAGCTGCGGCTGCTGCTTGTGTGTTTCCTGACTGTAAGAGTGTGGAAAGAGATGGTTTATTGCAAATCAGCTGCTTCTATGCATTCCCTATAACTCACACTCAGATATTTAGAAGCCCCCCCCCAAAAAAATCTTCTCTATTCCTCATGCTCCTCAGATCTATAGCTACTGTCTCCTCACTGTGCACTTTAAAGTCTGAGCACTTGGCTTGACAGAGTCCAGGCGTTCATTTTATGTGTGAAAGCAGTCAGTGACATGCTCACACACACACACGCACACCTACTCCTCCACCCAATATCTTTTGTGCTGCCGGTGGAATCAAAGTGCACTTGTCATAAGGTTACAAGGGAGCTGCAACAGGTATCTTAAGTGTTTTATGAACACATGGAGAAAAGCTGCGATCCAGGTGTAGAGTGTGTGCGGTTATTAGTTTCTTTTTGGACACATGCACATGTGAACACTGCAATCTATATGTTGGGCATAGTTGTATTCATACCCTCTCATTTCGTGCCCCCCTCCCTCTACTGCATCACTCACACACACACACACACACCCACAGATCTGATCATGGATTTAATGAGCAGCAGACTTGCGTGTGTTCCTGTATGTGTGTAGTCTGGGAGGCCTGCTAACACCCTGTCTCGGGGTGGAAGCCTGATTTATAAGGCTTCAAATGAGGGGCAACAGAGAAGGAGAGCCAGAACAAGCTTGCGGCTGATTGTTTGTTTATTTACCTTTACCTTTTTTCACCCATTCAACCTCCTCCATCCACATGTAACATGGAGGAGGAGGAGGAGGTGGACCCGGCTGGAAATCATCAGCTCCACGTGTGAACAAATTTCAACCAAACAAAGCAAGCGAAAGAAAACTCGGCTGCTCAAAGATTTCCCCTAAGCTTCTCTCAGTGATTAGAACGCAGACACTGTCGCTAAATGATATCAGAAATAGTCTTTATATTACCAAACCCACCTCGCCCTGAATGTATGGCAGCAATATTACCGTGCCTTCATCTTTTCACTCAGTTTTCAGATCTTGTCATTTGGGCAAAAGGAGAATGAGTTTATAAATTATTTTGATCTCAACCTCTCAAAGATTCTCTTGAATTTCCTTCGAACTTTTACCAAAGATCATTCACAAATTAACCAGTTTATTGCAAAAACATCTATTTATTGTTTTGGTATTTGTAGATTCTGTAATTATATTTAATCACTGAGACTGCAGTAGTTGTATTTATACAATAATGTATTTTTAAAAGACAGAGATCAGTCTTACTTAGTATGTTTATTCACGCATTCATTTACTTCCACATCACTGATATACTGTACTACTCTCACTGAAAACATTTTAAGAAAAGCAATTTCAGAACTTGACCTATACTATGAACAGTATCGCAAAATGACTCACTTGACAGCATGCGCACACTGACACACACCAACACATTCATGTGCACAGAGACACAATGAGACTTCACTGAAAGAGAAGCAGCTCTAAGTGGACAGGATGCAGAGCAAACTCCACAGGAAGCTCTGATAAGAGCACGACACTTATACCTCTCCTCACAACACAAAGGGGAACCTTTGACAGCTAGGAACCTTTAATGGCTGTCTCGGCATGCCCTCTCCTCCGCCAGTTATATCTGACGGATGTGTGTGCTGCACTGGGCTGAATTAGTGGTGGAAAGTTGCTTGTACGGGTAGACGTTGGTGACAAGGTACATATTATTTTCTGTTTGACGGAGGACAGAAAATGGAAATGGCAGCTCGCAGCGCAGTGGTGATTGTGATTTTGATGTGAGCTTGAGATAGAAGCATGTGAGACATAACTCCAAGGTTACTGTGTGTCTCTGAGGGAATATTTTTTACAAAGTGTGATCGTAGTGCTCTGTTGCACACTGCCATGGTGTTCAACGTGTGAACACACCCTTGTTTGCATGCATTTGTATACATGCTAGGTAGAGGACCAAAAGGTTTTCTCATTTTGAGCTCTTTATTTTTACTCCCCCCCCAGAAAGTAGAGAAACTTTTTTTTTAAAAATGTTTCAAGGTTTAAGAGGATAGGAGATAAGCGATCCGTACTGATTTGCCATTTTTCAGACCAACAAACCTATCACATTGGTTCAGGTAATAAAGAAAGAACCGGGCAGTTAAGCAGGATCTTTTTCAGCAAAAGTTAGCTGAACGATTTCTTTGAAAGTTTTTCTGGCTCTGGGAAATGGAAAATAAGCACTCTAAACATGTAGAGAATGGCAAACTTTCTCCTGGTTCATCTGCTAATGTCCCGACTAGGTTGCCAACAAATGAAAAAACATTGTTTCAAGGAGGAAAAAGAAGAACAAGGCTTTTTTAAGTATTGATCTTGCTTGATCTAGACTGGGTTTGTGTGAAAATACAGAGAAAAGAAGGATAGGGAACTAAAAGAAGAAAAAGAAAGGTACGGAGGATTGGGTGCAGTTCAACTTAAAGGAGGCAGGGGGCAGCCTGGCATGAAAACTCTTTAGGCAGAAGTGCAAAGTAGAAATAAAACTTCCCTCTCTATGGCTGTACATGTGTTTTTAAATATATAAACAAGGCCATGGTGGTTGTGGATAATAAAAGTGGTATAAAGAGAAAGAATTACACATGGACACACACATGAATGCACTCTGTTTCCCCCTGAGAAAAAGGACAGTCACAGAAACAGAGCAGTGACAGATTGAGTGGCTGTGACGTGGGCTGAGGAGCTGGTTGTTAGAGGTGTTACAAATTAAGGTGCAGGAAAACTAACAAGAAATAAAGAAGTGTGTGTAGTGGGGTGTGTATCCTTTCTGGGTCTGTTTCCAGTTGGGAGGCCTCTTAACATGCACACAAACACACACACACAGTACACACACACACACACAAACTGGCAGGCTAATAAAGTGGTTGATAGAGTACAGATCATGACAGCTTCCAGTGTGTTTGTGCTCATTCTTATGTGTGTGTGTGTGTCTGTGTGTGATGGATGGGGTCCTGCGGAGAAGAACCTACCATGCCACATCACTCAATGATCTAAAAGAGTGTGTCTGTCCACATTTGTGTGCATGTTTATGTGTGTGGATATAAGAAGTGGAGAGGCACAGGAGGGAGTCGTGCCAGAGAGCAATGTCTTACAGACGGAAAGAAGAAGACAGGAAGCAATAAAAGAGATTTTTCATATTTTATTGAACTTCAGCGGACTTAAGCTGGGTGAGGATGATCCTCGATGGAAGTGGAAAAACAGAAAGACGAAATGAAGAGGTGTGATGAAAAAAATGAAATAGCTGTGGTTGCATTTCAAGTTATTATTTATAATATCTGTAAAATCGGAACGCTAAATTTGTTGATGTGTTAGCGTGTGAGTTGAAGTATTTATTTGTATTTATTAGTACCCAAATAAACTTCGTAAACAAAATAAATCAATGTTCATCGTCATAAAAAATAATTTAAAAAAGCAACTATTACTTCTTTATTTGAGTCACCTTTGTCACATTTATACACTTGTCCATTGTTTTTAACAGCAACGTTCACAAGTTTCTTATTTTTTTTATAATATAAAAGATATCAAACAATCAGGAACACTGACATCATTTCTCACACAAACTTTTACTGACTGCATTTTGAACCAATAGAAAATCACAGTAATTATATGAAAATCAAATGCTTAAAAATGAGAAACTGATAAATGAAAAATAACAAAAAAATTCAAATAGTTAATTAAAAATGATATTTTCACCAAGCACTGTAACCAACCAGTGAAATGTGCTCTTTTCAACACGCCTCTGAAATAATATGATCAATGAAGTTGACAGTATTTGTCAAGCATGACTCATTCCTTTTAACCAGAAAAAATAGAGCCAGCCCAGAGATTTAACCAGACATTATGTCCAAACAGCACGAATTGATTTCAGCCTTCCACGTCTCTACACCACACATTTTCCTTTTTCTCCTAATCTGTCCGAACCACGGCACCTCATCTTTCCTGTCTGTTCATGCACACGATGCTCTCAAACAAACAAACACCAATTCACTTGCGCCGCGAAAAAAAAAAGTAACAAATAAACAGACGGGCCAAGAATGAGCTGGTATAGCTACTAACTGCAGTGACATTCGAACATTATTTAAATGTGTTCTTCAAAACCCATAAATGCATTAAAACACATGTTCAATAACTTAGCAATAAAACTTTGAAATCAAACAAAGAGAGTCAGTGGCAGAGCCTTTCATCAGGAGTAGCCCTACTGTGAGTATAGATTGGACCTTTAAATATAGAGTGAATGTGTGAGGGTGTGTTTGTGTGTGTGTGTGTGTGTGAGCGTATGTAAGGCTTATTACTGATGCTGGTAATCGTACACCTGTGTAGCCATGTCTGGCAGCCTAATGACAGCTAAAAAGGAAACAGGCTGTAAATCCACACACACATACACACTCAGGCCTGCACGGAGTACACACATTTTATTGAGGTAAGAGGCCACGCTGAATATCACATCTTTAGGGTTTGTCTCTGTCAAAGGCACAGGTGAATGCCACTGAAAAAGTATGCGTCTGTACTTTGTGCGAGCTTTAGCTGTATCACTAGTAAAATGCATACATGAGAGGTGTGGCAGTGTGTGCCAGTATGTGTGTGTGTGTGTGTGAAGGTGAGTGAAGGCTTGTTAAATGTGACCCATTTTATCTGGCCAGGGCGGCCATCGACATAATTAAAAACTAGGCGGGCAGGCCAGAGAGGGCCTGGGGCCTTGTAAAAGCCATCTGGGTTGTAGTGTGAGTGAGCGTGCGAGCGTGTGTGTCTGCATGCATTTTGAGTGTCAGAATGTGGACCTGCTCACTAATGAACCGACTCGCTTCTATTAAATCAGCATCTCTACAATCACCGTCACACAGCTATCATTTGTGGTGAGTGTGCATGTGCGACGCTGAAAACACGCCGTAAAAAAAAAGAAAAAAAAAGTCCCGGTGTCCCCAACACTGGCCTGATCATTTTGTTTTCTTGCTTGTCTCTTTACAATAGCTCAATGTATATAAATATCACCTAATGTAGTCTAATTACGGAATAATATAATATTCTGCATACATAAATACACACATACACGAATAAACAGATCAGATAAATATGGATTAGTACATTATCAGGGGGTTCAGGAATCAGTTGTATCAATTGAAAACTAAGTTTAAACGTGCTTCTGCTTGGCCTTCATCAGGGTCATAGTGACCACAAACCAAAACATGTTGGTCTAGCAATAAAGTTGTTTTATATTCTGCAACAGTTGCTGGAGTTTTGATGTCTTTAGGCGTTTTCCTCTCCTCTGTGCACCTTGGAAGCAAAAGAAACGTCACTCTGCTTCTATTACAGAGGCTCATTTTATTATACTGTAAAGTTACAGCAGTTATGACGTTGTTTATTTTTGTATTATTGGACTGCTAGTCGCAAACAAGTACTTATCATGAAATGCATAACCAATAAAGTAGTTTTACACTTTGATGGGCAACATATCTAACTGGAACAGAATAGGAGCTTTTTTAGAGTTCAGCCAGTGATAATGCGTCTGTAACCTTAGTGCATTATTTTTTTTTGTGTCAAGCCACTGTCTCCCCCTGCTCACCCCGACTGCTCATCTGAATGAGCAGGTTGCCATGTGCAGAGTTGCCATGTTAGAGTAACTTAAAACAGGAAGTGTGCGTGTTTTTAAGAGAAGAGTGGCAGTGAGTTTTCAGGCTGGACTTTGTTAATGAAATGGCTTTGTGTTATTTACAGCCCCCTGCTAAAGGCTGGATGAGTGTGTGTGCTTGTGTGTGTGATGCACATGCTTGTATATATATATATATATTTGTGTGTGTGACTTTTTGCCTGTGTACATGTGTGTTTTATGTCATGTGATATGTCCAGCATGTATGTATGTGTGCTCGTGTCGGTGCACAGAAGTTCCCATCACACTATGCCTGTTTTAGTGTTGCGCAGCCTTTTATAGGCACGTCTTTATGATATGTATTTAGGGCAATTAGTGAGCAGATATATTGGCTCATTATAGAGAAGCAGGTGCACTGCAAATGGGGAAATATATGAACGGTGCATCAGGGTCACACACTCTGTCGGTGGTGTTTGAAGGATAACAACTAGACTTATGTGTGTGACAAACAGGAGCACACACACTGAATCAGTTAGAGCCAGACTGAAGAAATGCTTTCTTATAGTGGCCTCTGTCAAAGGAATCATACATTTAATAAAGAGTGTTTACAACAACTGTTAACAGGCTTAAGAAAAACACAAAGTCTGTTCAAATATTTAATAAGAGGAAGGAAGAAAGAGCAAAGTATGTGTTTAGTGGCTGGAAAGAACACACACACTGAGCAAAGTGGTTGTTTATTGACTACAATGGCTAATGTTGCCTTTGTCTCACATTTTATATACAGAATTAGATTTTCAGATGTTTTAAAGTGTCATTCATTTGTATTCGTCTTCTAAGCGTACACGTCAAAAGTATAGAAAATATATGATATCTTTATGAAACATTGCTTTTGTCACCAGAACAAGGACATTTGTGAATTTAGTCAAAAATTAATTAATTAATAGAAATTAATTATTATCTTCAGGAAAAAATAAAAACACATATTACCACCACCACAATAACAACAACAAAAAGTAACATAATGTAAAGCTTTAAACAATTTATATGCTTTGTAATCTTAGAAAACAAAAAATAAAAATATTGTAAAATATTAACGAGGACAGTGAAAGCCAGATCTCCATATTTAAGCAAATAATACGTACAAGCGTTGATCATATTCTTCTTAAGGATGGCGATTTTTTTTTTTTTAAGTTTCCTTAACAAAAAAAGAAAGCAACTAAATCAGTCAAATCGTATGCATCCATGCCAAGAATAATAAGAAATAATAATGAGGAGAGGAAACTGGCATTCAACACTGGCACAACTTGACCTCCACACTATTGACTGACATCGGAAGCGAAACACAAAATGGGACAATTCCTGGAACTGTGCGCACACAAATAGGGAAGTGCTGTTTAGGACACATTTGCAGAACTTGTAACACTATCAATTATTTATTAACACCTAAATAAAGGAGACCTTCCAAGGTAAGCTCTGGAAAGATGAGATTTTCAGCAGATGGTAGTAATAAGAGGTTTTGATAACGGGCAGCAAAAGGAAACTTCCTCAGTATTTGTTTATATAACACCGTGGAGAACGATGAAGGGGAAATGGAAGCAGAGACCAAAGCCACACAGACACACACTGATAAATCTATTCATTCATAAGCGTGTTCCTGGTGATCCAAACCAGACAATTCCAAGAAGAACCGACAGATTTCCTCCACTCCGCTATTCAGTCGCTGTTCAGGATCAAATCAGCATTTGTCCTATCCGCTACCTCATTCCTTGAATCTCAGCAAAGCAGACTGACACAAAACAGAAGACACCACATGTCTCCAACCATCCTCTTTAAATTTCACTTTTGGGAGAAAGCCATTTTAATGCAGCATTGTAGAAAGTTGCATTGTCCTGGTCTGTACTGACATCATGAGTTGGCAGACAGCTGAGAAAAGATGAAACACGAACACTTAGATACAATAAATGGTGCTCAAGGTAAAGAGAGCAAGAGACTGACAGACAGCCACACATTGTGCTTTCATTACGTGTCTCCTTCTCACTATTGTCATCACCTATAGCAAACCTGGGTTTCTGCAGGAAGCTTGAATTTGAGAGGCCAAATCAGCAAAAATGCATTGTGCAAGATATTAGTGCCCCCTCCCTTTCACCGAAAAGAATAAAAAACAAAAAAAGCATTTCAGAGCAGCTGGCCAGGACAGCATGTGGCAGAACCCCTGTGTGGCTGCAGGCCTGGGCCTTATTGGAACCATCTGAGCTTAACTTTGGGTTTTCTATAACAACCAGACTCCAATTTCTTCTCTCACCATTAGCGTACGGCCAGGATTTACTCCTCGGTCTGATGACCCGAGATTAAAAGATTTGCTTGAAAATCAAATATTTACAAATAAATGACTCAATAAAAACAAAAGCCTCATCACTATAACACAATACTTCATTTTGCAAGATCGACTTTTAGCCAACGTCTTTTTCAAACACAAAAAAAAAAGAGAAAAAAAGGTAGGCAGATGTGTCAGCTTAAGAAAAACACATTTTCCTGTAGACTGGAAGAAGCTATATCCAAATGTGTCAACTTTTGCTGTTTTACAGCAAGCATACTTCAGTTTTCTGTTCATTTGATATGATATTAAAAATCTATTTTTGACCCAACAACTTTTGGTAGCTAAAACTTTTTCACAGTACTCCATAGAAAGAGAAATGCAAAGCCATTGTTTTATCTGCATCTTTACAGACTAAAATTATTATTATTTTTTTTTATGTGCTTCCATGACAGATAAATGTGAAAAGAATGGATGCAACTTTGCTATTACAACCAAATTATAGTTAGGAAAAAAAGCAATTCTGACTTATAAACTCACTGGCTTCAGGCTGTGAATTCATTATATTGCAAAATACTTGTTGTTTTTCAAATTGCATTGGGGCACAAAATAAAAACAAAAGCAAACAAGAATTAAATTAACTGAGGTTAACTTGCCAAAAAAAATGCAGATTTTACTTTTGCTACAACAAGCCAGTGATAGGCAGCTTTATTCTCTTTCCTCTGCCAACTTATTTAAAATCCTCTCTTTTCCTAATTGTTGTAAGAAAGGAACGAAAAGTGAAAAAACCCCACTGCATTAATGGTCCCTTGACTTCCATATCTGGCAGTTGTGAGGCACAGAATGCCCACAAAGATTAGCTGTAGGCGTAGAGGCATAAATGATGCTATGAGACGTGTTGCTCTCCTCATAGAGGATTAGATGAATATCTGGCTATTCTCATCTCTGCCACGGACTGATTTAATGTGTGTGTTCTCGTCAGTGCTCTCTGTGTGGCTGCTTGAGTGTGTGTCTCAGTCCAACACTAGCTTCTACGTCACATTGCACACATGTAGAGCCCAGTGCTCCCCTCTTTTTCCCTGAAACCAGGGGCTGAGACTAGCCAGGACATGAAGGCCAATAAAGCTTTCTCTCTCTGAGTGTTGGGCCTGCTGGCAAGAAACAGAGGAAAAGACCCATTTCACTGTTGTGTAAACCATTGTTTCATTTCCACACGTCTCTCTCCCTCTTTCTGCTCTGATATTTCACAGGATTTTTTGGCTCCTGTTCAAGTGCGAACACAATACAGCTATTGAGATCACAGTTAGCACCTCTCGGCCTGCATTGAATTCTGTGCTAGCTTTAGCGCCCGCAGCCACCACCTCATGCTCAAACCACTATAACAACTTCTTTCTTTTCTTTGCAAACCCTTAATTTGGATTTTGGCCCAAGATGCTGCACCAGCAGACTCACGATACCCCCGTGCCTGATATCTCATCTCACTATCTTAACCTTAGCCCTAACTCTTTTTCTGGTGGGGCCCCCAGTGTGCAGGTAATGGATCCTGCTCGAGCATCTCCACCCAGAGGCCCATATATTTAACTCTTAATTAAGAACGCTCATCCCTTAACCCAAGAGAGAAGGAAACGGTCAAATCAGCTGCGGGCAGTGGTCTGTGGTGCAGAAGGGTCCTGCAGTCATCTGGCTCGTGTTAGACACAATATTAACAGTGTGTCAGTTATCTGCCTTTTAATGTATGATGGGATATATGGAGGAAGAGATGGATGGATATGGGCCCCCCTCAGAGAACCTAATGCCTAAACAGGCACATTAGGGTGATTGAGGCACATGGAGTAAATGGGGCCCAGAGTGGGAGACTTTGAAGTTATTTATAAGTGGGGGGATGTTTCCAGGAAACACAAATAAAAATAAAATTAGCAGTCACAAAAAGATTTTGTTAAACAAAAGCAATTTAAAGATGTCCCCTTTAACACTAGATAACAGTTTTCTACTTCCTAACATTTTACAGACTAACTTTTAAGAACAGATGTGTCAAAAGATTAAACAACGTGGACACGGACTACCCATTAGAGAAATTAAAAGTAATCCCAAACCACACGTGACAAAAAGTTGAAAACAAGTTGTGTCTTGGAGAAAAACACGACGGAGCGGTAGGAAGAAATGAGGAGATGAATGAGGAGGAAGAGCGGCTGCTGACATGAGCCCTCTCCTCTCTGTCAGATAAGAGATAACAGGGCAGCCAGTGTTTAGACACACCATTAGTAGTGTCATCAATCACACACATATATATATTCACACACATAGGGAGTGTGGAGATGGAGGAGGATGACAGGAGGAGGACACAGAGTATCGCTCAAATACTGGTTTTACCGCTTCCAGGATGTAAGATCGCATCATTTTCTTTTAGAGCTCATAACTTACAACAAAGCACGCGCGCACACACACACACACACACACTGAACACAAAAAAGCCAACTAGCATCAACAGTTAAAATGCAGTGTGCAGTGGCTGCAGGGATTTGATGTGCATGTTTATACTAAAATGTAATGTTTAGTTATATATTATTCATTTCATTGCAGAGAAATACATGACATGAAATACTGACTGCAGTAGCTGTTTGATGCACAGAGTTTGGCTCGGCACAGCAGGGTCATGAGGGACAGAGAAAGGGCGCAGGCCCAACTTTAACTCCCACCTGGAAACTTCTCATTAAAGCTTAAACGGCCCACGGCGTCCGAGTCGCCATTAAAATCACACCAGCAAATAACAATGACTTTCAAACTATCCTTTGACTAATAATGCTGTCATTACAAGTTACTTGTGGCATTGCAAAGACCAAAAAAACTTTTTGGAGTAGTCTGAGGCTCCCCGTGGTCACATTAAAAGCTAAGGCATAATTTGGCCATTCACTAACAACTCTTGGAGAATGCTTCCCTAAAGGAACACAATCAGGCATAATTGGCCAATCAGCAGTGGGAACAAACACAACAATATACCTCACACAGTGTAGCTGTTTGAGACAGTGCACGAACGCAAGACCTCAAACAAAAAATAAAAGACAAAAAAAGACCACAACCTGATCTTACAGTTATGGCATTGCTTAAAAAAATTATATACATTATGTATTTTGTTGTTAAGGAGGCCACATAGACCAATACATTATAGTGATGTTAAACAGCTGCTCACACATTCCAGACATATCCCCCGATATATAATGATTAAAATGTCCAATCAGTAAGAAAACTCATATAGATGTAAAGTATTGTGCAAAGGTTTTAGGAATTATCAGTTTTCAGAATGCAGAGTTTGTATTTGTCAGTCACTTGCAGGTTAATGTGTGTATATTCAAGATTTTGCAAACCAGTTTCAGCGCGGTGGCATGTTTGTGATGATAAGTGACCCTTTTTATTTCACTGATGATGATTGAATTGCCCAATAATTTATTTCCACTCAATCAATTGCGGCGATAAAAGGATGGAAATATGGTTTTCTTCATTTATCCTCTGTCGTTTTTCCCCTGTAATTCCAAACATTCTGGTTTCCTTCATAAGAAACCTTCAGTCAATCCACGAGTGTTGAATACATTTTTATTTTATTTTTAGATTTTAGAGAAACTCCCAACATAAAACAATCTCAGATTTTTAACAGATTCCAATCATTTTTTTTAAAGCCTCGTCTGTGCGTTGAGACTGTTCTGGTTTAGGTTTTAAATGTGTTCATTTTATTCGTGCTTTGGGACCATTATTCACTCATAAACAGCACATCCAAAATCTATTGTTTATTAATGCAGTTCTGTTTTCTTCAGCTTAGTTCGAGGCCTTCTCTTTCATTTTCAGGGTGAGGAAATCACTCACATATCCTTCGCCTCAGTAAGCAGACAGTTTACAGTTCAGCCAGAGCTGCTGTTGTTTGGCTTGTATCTTGTTCCAAGATAAATGACAACATTAGTTTAGCGCTTTCTGTGATTACCAGTGGAATTTAGCCTTAATTTTAATATTTGATTGATCTGTTATCCTTTAACTCTTCACCATCCTGATCGATGGTTAATAATATGTTAGGAACCTACAGGCTGACTCTCTCATTTTGACCAGTGATTATAATTATTACTGTAGTCGCTGTTTAATTTCTGTAAAATAAACTGCAAATACCACAGTTTTCATTCATGAATAGCATTAAAATGTGGAGATATGAGGCTTTCCCCTGTGACTTTCACCCAACAACAAAATCTACTGCCAGTGAATAGAAGCTGACAATAATCAATAACACTAAGGACACCTAAGGTGCAACAGGTCATCTCTCAGCACTTAGACGTCATTATCTATTATTGACAGACTATTGATCAGTTCAGCTAAGTGGAGTCAATACAGGCATATAAACTTAATTTGATAGACTTTGTTAAGTGAATAGAATGCATTTTAATTTTATGGCATAACAGATGAGGAAATTGTCACCCTTAAAAAATGCATTGTGTAAAAATATTTATTTCAGTCTCTGGAAATTTATTTATTTATTTTTTACTCTTTGTACAGTCGGTAGCATTTCAGTACTTGAGGGCATGATAAACCTGCAATTTTGCATGTATTCTGTAACCACAATAAAACGAACAAAATGGATTTTCATATGTCTGAATGTGGGCTTGAGCTTGTTAGTTGTACTAATTACTCCAAACAGCAAATTGGATCTTTAAAGCCTGAGGGGTGTATTCACTATGACCTCCCCGTGTGCTTGAGCTCGGTAGTCCTGGGAGGTATTTAGGAGGTAAACATGTTGACTGCACCTCCACCCCGCAATGCTACCATCCATTTACTTTCCCACATGTGCAATTAACGAGCCACTAGCTAATTTGAGGTCTGTGCATATATGCAAATGAAAGACAAACAAAAGGAATGGGTGATGGATGACAAGAAAGGGGGCTTTGAAAGGGCTCACATAGGACACTTAGCAATGCAACACTAATTAAAAAGCCATGGCACTGAGAGCACGAAGGTAACTCATTAGCTGCAACCTGCTTCTGTGCCACACGGTGCACTGAGTGCTAATGCTAGCTAGCTGTGAAAGAAGGAAAGCCACATAAAGAAAAAGGAGAAAAACAGTAAGAGAATGATAGACATGGGCATTGTGGTGCACTGAGGTGTCCATGTGGGCATATAAGCCAAGCCAAATGAGCTTGGTTGCAATAGCCTTCCTGTGCTATTGCCCATTAGTTTAGTGCAGGGGGTTGCAAGCTGAAGAAAGGTTACCATAAGCATGGCAATTAGGGCTATAATAGGATAAACAACAACCTGGCCAATGGGGGGAGTGAAGCAGAACACAGAATGATTACAGAAGGTGGGTGACTTTAGCTATATTGATCTGTGGCACTGTGGTGGAGGGAGCTGAAAGTGGCACCCTCTGAGCTTGCATGGCTTCTTTACTCAGTGCAGACAATGCCATCAGTGTCCAAATGAAAACACAGGCTTTCACACACTTCTTATTCTCTCGTACCTGCACACAGACACACACTCACTTTGCAAAGGCATGGAATTTGTGCATGTAGTGGATGCAACATACTACATGCAAGTGACCCATCTCCACTAAGACACTTGATGTTTTTCCTCTCATTTTATCTCTGTGCGAGTCACCACAGTCTCTTCCCCGCAGCTCTTTCTAAAATTCTTAACATTTACTTCATTGTTAAGCACAAATTCTCCAGAAATACTATTTTCATAAAGGAGTGCCGAGGAGGAAGGAAAAACAGGAGGGAGAAACAAGTGCTGTGGGATCAATGGTGCAAAAAATTGTTTTTATCGAATGCCGCATGGCTCACATTTCCTGCAGACACAGATAAGAGAAAGAGAGTGAGCAGACCCTTCTGTATGTGTGTGTGTGTGTTTGTCTGCATGAGAGTGTGCACGTGTTTGGTTGGTTAGGTGAGAGTAAGGGAGGGCGTTTGTGGGGTGGGGGGCAGAAATAAATGAGATTATTGATGTTACATGTCAAATATAATTGCTGAGATTTGAGCAAAAAGAGGGAGAGGGCAGGCTGATGGGCTCGCTGATCCGTGGAATGCTTCATTTGGGAGAAAGGCCAACAAGTCACAGAATTTGGATTGTGACCTCGGGTGTGCGCAGATGTGTTCGAGTGCGATACTGTCGGAGAATGAGATCGTTTAGCCTCAAAACTAAGTTGTTAACTTTTAAACTTCCTAGTTTCCAGAGAATTAAACACTCAAACACACGTGAGTCTCAATCTGTCACATATAATATGTTGTGATTTTTTTCCCCTGTGCATGTCCATCTGATTTTTCACCTCTCAGGGCAGACATTTTGGAAAGACCTTCCAGGAAATTCCCAGAGGCCTCAAAACACACATGCTTTTTTTTTTCCTGCAGAAAACTGATTTAATATGAAAAAAGCTCAATGAGAACAAAATCTGTAAATACTGATAAAAGACGGTCTTACTCAATGTAGAAATTCTGCAGTTTACATCTGGAGACCTGTAGTTTACCAACGTGAAAGTCATTTCAGGAATATCTTCATCAGGCAGACTCTATTATTTCAATTCTTTCAAGGCTCCAAGTTGAAATGGCTACAGAAAAGATTTAAATTCTTCAAATCTTTTCTGACAAAAAGTTCTGTCAGTGGTCACCGAAGCCCGACACATGTCTTACAAATTGCATGAAATTATCACTGCTAAGTGGACGCGTAGCCTGTATGTGTGTACCAACTCACAAAGAAAGAAATATTTCAGTGAAAATGTTCAATTATTCACAAAAAAAAAAGATCTTAAATTTGTGCTTTCAACCATCTCTACTAACTGTATCACTTTCAGATTACATTGTCTTCGTGAGCAAATAGTTTAATTTCTGAAGGAAAATATCACATCCCGACTTATCCCTCTTAAAAGGTTACATTTTCCAACTCAATGGCCAAGATGGCCCTCTGGCACTATCATTATTTAAACGGTAAATGTCAGCATCAACTTGAGGACTATTTCTTGTGTTTTATAGCAGGAGAGGACTTTTGTAAAGACACAACAGAGAGAATGAGAACATTGCCTGATGGCACATTATAGGACTAATGATACAAGCAGAGTGAACGCAAGCACACAAGTTTTGTTTTTTTTGAGTAAAGTTTCAGGCTTTTAAGTAAAATAAGACAGTGATCTCCACACATAACTTTACAGCACTTGTGTATCTTTGGCTTTATGGCTTAATGCGACCCTGTATGTCTGTCTTGGGAGCACATCTTGTCCAGGCCCGGTTAAAACAAACCTAATTTGCAACTGGATCCCAAAGGTA
>VOQK01042774.1:20908-36298 GCA_015052645.1 Benitochromis conjunctus | reverse complement strand
TGTTATCTCGTGTGTAATATTTGAGCCGGCAACTCGAGGGACCTGGTCATGTGTTAACAGCGTGTGTGTGTGTGTGTGTGTGTGTGTGTGTGTGTGTGTATATCAGTGAATGTGAAAGAGACAGACCGTGTGTGTGTGTGTCTGTTCCAGCAGAAGGTCTGTATAAGTGCTTTTGGATGACATAATATAGACAGGGAGTCCTCAGGGTAGAAAACACTGTATAAACTGAATACACCCTCTGACTGTCTCGATTACACTGTGTGCTTACACAGAGACACACACTGTGCAGCTGGGTGATTTTATTGAATGTGTGCACAGAGGGAATTTCCCCACTCATCTCCGGTTGAGTCTGTCTGTCAGTGGGCTACTCACTCGCTAACTCACCCTACCCATCTCTCTCTTGGGACGTCTCTTCTTGCGCTGCCTCTGCATCTCCTCGTTTCCTTCCTTCCTTGTTTTTGGCTCCTGCTCTTAGCTCTCTTTTGGCCTAGTCTGTAATTTCCCTCCATATCTCTTTCTTGCTTGTCTAGTATTTTGACTCCCTCTCTGTTGCTTTATCCGCATTTTATTGGTCAGTCTTTTTTGCCATCTTTAAATCAGAGTCTCACCTATCTCCCTGCTACTTGATGCCCTGGATACCTTGTTGTTTTGTGAAGTCTTTTGCTATTTTTGATTAAGTGAAATCCGACATCCTATGCAGGAGTGTCTTAAATTTAACGGGTCCTTATGCGAACTGGAATAAGCCTCCTTCCGGACCAGTGAAACTTTTTAAAATACTTTTTGATGACACTTTCATTAAATGGTCTAAAAGGGTCCTGTGTTTCGACTGTTATGACTGTTCCCCAAATTGGGAAATAAATCAAAACAACTGGAAAGCTTTAGGTAAGATTGGGAATGACGTTGTTGTTTTCCTTTGACAAAGCTAGAAATGTTTTTTCAAGGCGTGAAAGAACTACAAGAATCAATAAGTTAAATGTAATAAATGCTCCTTAATCAGCCTCCTCCTTTAACACGAGAAATGGTAATTGCACCTGTTCTTTTGGGGGAGTACTCAAGTGCTCAACTGTGTCACCTCAAAATTTCATTAATACAATGATTATGTTTGTCATTACTGATGAGTTAGACACAAATAACAGCTCCTGCCAAATAGCATCGTGTAACAAGAACACAGTAAAAATTAATAAAAAAAAAAAAACTACTAATAATAGGAATAATATTGTCACATCTGAACTGTCAACTCTAATAAAGAAACTAAAAAATAGTTTAACATGTAAAGTGCACAGTGAAGTCTTTTCTGTGACAGGAGCAAGAATTCCTCTGTTATCTCAGGCTTTACAGCACAGTAGGAAGCAAACAGCTCGTTTCCTAGTATCTCTTTTGGTTTCTTGTTTTCTAAAAACTGATGAGAGCGACAAATCCTCTGAGGAAAAGGTGAAGGGAGTCGATGACTGATGGAGAGAAAATGAAAGATGAAGGCTAAATCTCCCCAAATTTTTATCTCCACGGGAAGAAAACTGGCATTTAAAGAAAATAAAGAATGATATTAGTTGTTAGCAGACCTAACAAATACTTCATTTTGATAAGGTACAATATTCTACTGTATTATACATTTCGATTATATATGTGGATGTAAAAAGTATTGTTTCCTTTTTTATTCATCCAACACTGTTAGTGTAACCAGAGCCGAAGGACAAAGTGTTAAACACATTTTAGTAGAAGTACTCCATGCCTACTGTACCATCCTCTATAGGTTTTTACGCAACAGCTGGAGAGAATTACAGTAATGTAAGCTGTTGGAAAGCAATCCAGAGGTTTTGGAGAAACAAGCCAGATTTAGGCCCAACATATAGCATTTTAAACCATAATTATACATGTAAAGCTTAAAAGGGGCAAAACAGAAAATGTCTGGTAAAAAACCCCCCATAAATAAGACAAACTGATGTTGGTGAAAAAGTCAGCGCTGGAGCTTGCATTGAGGGGATTTTCAAGATTATTTTATGTTATTGTATTTGGAGTGGATAGTTGGTAATCAATAAATTCAGTTCTTGAAATTAAATTCCATGACAACATACATGAAATGAGCCTGAAAACAGTTCATTCATAATGAGGTTTAACTCATCAGCATTCTTGAGTGTGTGAATTACGCTCTTGAAAAGACGTCAGCGGATTATGAGAGATGTTTTAATTAAAGTACATTTTTATCATATTGATCTGTTTAAATAATCTATTCCACTCCATGTTTTTCTTCTTGGACTCTACTATGGTAAGCTTGCATGATCAGTTCAAGATGACATAACCTACAGGTCAGGATGATGCTTATTTACGTTATACAGTTATACTACAAATGATACATTTCATCCACTTCGTGTAACGAGCCATTCTAGCTCCTCTCCTTTTAAAAGGCAAACAGGCTTTGAGGTTTCTTCCATTTGATTGGCTTCCCCTTCTAAACTGAAGGTTTGTGTTCACAGACCTGTGCCTGACATGAGCATGTTATCCTCTGTCCCTGACATCATTTAGATCCAAGAGAGGATTAAAAAAAACACTCATATTTTCTCATATTTAATATATAAAAATACATACGTTAGGCAAAGCTTGACAGATCCACCTAAATGTTTACCTTTCAATTTGAAGAGAGATATATCAGACAGGTCACAAGTCTCAGCTTTCCATTTCAGCTGTCAGCTTGAAGTTTACAATTCAATTTTACTGCTAAAGCCGACATAGTGACACACACACAAACACACACACACACAGACACACACTTGTGCACGCGCTAACAAGTATTACTATGCAATGGATGGTAGTATGGGATGGTGTTTCCGCAGAAACAGTGGGAGGGATATTGGAGCCAGACGTGCAGAACTGTCAGGGTCTAGTGATAGGGATGGGTGTCAGTCACATCCCAGGGGTCCCCACATGTACACACACACAGACACACACATGCGTGCACACACACACACACACACAAAACATTATTGTTAACCCTTTTGCTCTCCATTGCACACAGATGAGTGTGATTTGATGTGCTGTAGCAGATGTAAGTGGACACCCTTATTCCCCTCAATGAAGATATATTCCTGGCCAGAGGTGGATGTGGGGGTCTGACTCTGCACCTTTACCATGCGGGGCTCAGTCCACATCTGCTTCCCATCAGCTATAAGGCTTACCTTTTTAAGGCTGAGGCGAGGGCAGGCGGGGAAATGTAACAAGGGAGTGGAGGGGGGTGAGCAGAGTTTGGTTTTGGCTTGATTCAATTACTACCACCGCCATCAGAGAACATTCCCCCTCGGGTGTCTAGCTCTGAGTGTGCAAGTGTGCATGCATATGCATGTGTTTATGTTGCAACGACCGAACTTTGTATTAGTCTTAGAGCATGTGCGTGTGCAGTGGTTAACAACCCAGGGTCACTGACATGTTAGATGGTCGCTCAGTGACCCAGGAAGGAAAAAAGTTTCTGGCCATTCTGTTCATTTCTCACCTCTGCCTCATGTGTGCTTTTCATAGAGAGATACAGAGAGGGTGGAACTTCCACTGCTGGAGAAAATTTCTGAACTTAGTTTGGGGAATTAGTAGTGAATGTAAGTATCATATTAATTTGGAGGGGAAAAAAATTACCAACTTCTCAGAATAGCAACATATCAAAACTGGAATAAGTTTTGAAGGGTATTATTTACCACAAATATTCACTCAGTACCCATGATAACAGCCACTAACACATGGTCTGTGTGTTGGCAGAGGGGATAGCTGACAGCCACTCATCAGGACCCTTTAAAATAAAGTGGATGAATACAGACCAGAAATAATTCTCCTTCTGGTTTATGTTATTTTCATGTAACTGCTGGTTACAATTACAGACAAGCCCGGGTTAGTTAAAAGTGCTCATTTATAACTATAAACATTACAACAGATGCCTGTTGATACTCTGGTATTTACCAGCTGTCAAAAAATTGCAGGTTTCACAACTGTTTTATCATTTTTCAGTTTTCTTCAGTGAGAGAAACCTGAGTGTCAGAAGGAGATTATTCTAACAACAAACCCAACCACCACAGAACAAGAGCAGTACACATTAAGTGCAATTACACTCTTTACTAGTCTACGAGGAGAATAGTTTTTTTTAAATTGCTTATTTCATCTTTGCCATAACAGTGTAAGACACATTTGCTGTACACGGCAGCTGCTGACATTATCTTTTAGAGAAAGCGAAACTCCTGCTGCAAAGTTCATCGCGTCTCCCTGCTCCTCTGCAAACTATGTGACATTTTCATTTTAATGAATGTCATACTGATAAGGAGACATATGTTAGTGATATATGGACTGTTACACTGCTGCTGCTTATACAGTATGTATGAAAGATGACACAGGCTTTTCGAATGAATCTGCCTCGCTCCAACTCGAAGCCTCAAGCACTGAATCACATTATTTAAACAGTGTAAATGTTTCATTCTTTTCCACACATTTATAAATAGCATAAAACGTGCTATTAAAAAAAATATTAGTTGCATTTCCTGACAAAAATACCAACTTTTTAGCAACCTTTTACCCCACGGGCATGAAGGTCTGAATATTTCTTTTAAATATTTACAAATTCAATCGTTATAACTGCTTATGTGTTTTCATAGTACTCAATTAAACTGGTAAAAAATGGAAAGAAATCCACTGAGCAGCTCACCACTCACTTCATCAATATGTTAAAAACACATGTCATGCAAGAAAAAATTAACAAAAAAAGTTTAAAATCACAAAATTAGAAAAGAACACAGCAAATAGCCAAAAAGCCCAGAGACGTACTACAGTGTTTATGTACATTTCTTACATAGAAAGCTTACATATGCTTGTTTTGCCTAGGATAAAAAAGAAATCAGCGCTTTGATACTTTTATTATTAAAACTGCAGCACAGGCAATAAATTAGCCTCAATAAGATGGACATGTACATCGGAGTCCATACTTTTTCTAATAACTCTAACTAAAAATGAAGCTTGGCAATGAACAATTTACTTTTCATTACAGATGCACCCTTAGGTCTGTGCAACACCATCTAATAGACTGTCTGACTCACATATGGGTTCTCTTCTATCGCTTTCCCAGCCAAAATGCTTTTACATCATAAATCAGTAGTAAAAACATCTCTGTGTGTAGCAGCTCCACTCGTCACATGACTAGCTTTGACCTTCTCCATCAAATATCTCTCACCTCAGCCTACTGTAGCCTTTAGCAGCGCTGCTAACCAGACGCAGATGGACATTTACAACTGACAGCACATGGAAAGAACTTTACACACCGAGTCGAACCTCAACGCTGCAGTCTCATTTCTGGTGCCATGTTTCTAACAGGTTCTGTTTTTGTAATTAACTGTCCTGCCCCATGAATGAGTCCCTTTTCTTCTGCTTTTGACAAGGTCGCTATAAAAATCCCAAAAAGAATTCAAGCTCACAAATTCTGCCCATGTTGCAGTTTTAATGAAAAAAGAGAGTAGGTGGAGTAGCTGCAGTGTAGAAAAAAGAAATTTCGGGATGCCATGTGTTATTAGATGGCTATAAATGACCGAGATTTTGCATCTTGTGCTATGTTAAACAGCTTAGGCAATGTCAAAGGTTCACAGACATCACAGAACTCAAAAAGTATAACTTTCAGTAGCTGAAATGAAATACAAAGAGTCATCCTTAACCATCACACACAGTCATGTTTGAAATTCAGACGTGACATGTAACACTTTACATTTAGTTATCGTGCTCATAAAGCATTTGTACCTGTTTAATAAAACATGAAAACTGTCAGACAAGATTATGTCAGTTATCTTTCCTGGGCTCTCCTTGGCTCGCCTCTTGTTAACCCTACTTGGCAGCCTCACACATAGCCAGGGTTGTACTGCAATGGGCAGACAAGGCTAAGACCAGGGATAAGGGAAAGTGCTTGGTAGACAACACGAGCTAATTTGTAAAAGATACAGCGGCTGCCTGGTTTTCCAAGACACTGTGGGGGAACCAAAACATCCAGCAGTTGTCCAAACAGATTCCTCACACTACTCTGCAGTGGACGACGCACACACACACACACACACACACACACACACACACACACACACACACAGCGCTGTCTGTAACAAAGTCAGAAGGAATTGAGCTCCTTCTGTGCAGCTGTGAGGCCGAGGCTTTAGAGTCTGCCGAACACAGATGATTCATTCATGTCATCATTAATTGAAATTTGTTCTTACTGAACTTTGTCCTGCTGTAGATGAACCCAGATGGATTTTACAGTTCAGCCCAGCCTCGAGCATCGGCTGTACTTTCATATTTTTCTGGACGTTTCCTTTTTTAGCCACAAAATAAAAAATGCATAAAACAAGTGGATGGAAATTCACCTGGAGGATGTGAGAGAAACAAACACTTTCCGAAAGGCACACACACACACACACACACACACACACACGGCAGGAAATGAGCTCATACTGCACGACTGATCTTTCACTTGACCCGGCGACCTCACGCCTCCTCACTGACGCTCCAGGTGATGTCTGAAAATTAAAGCAGTGGAGCGAAGGGACCGGACGAATAAAATATCAGGAATATGTTTAACACAGCAGCTGGGAAAAAATCCTGACAAAGAGAGTCTCATTTACCATGCACGGCTTATCAAATGCAAAGCTGGAAGTCAAAGTCGCACGCTGCACTGGCCTCTCAAAGGCTAATCCCAGCCCACATGTCCCCAGTGCGAACTCGAGCTTTAAGTGTAAAGAAGTTTAAGTGGAGCAAAGACTTATTATTTCATTTATTTTACTTTTTGGGCTAATTGGAAATCTGTCCAACTTCTAAAAGTGCTTAATCCAAGTCTAAAACGCCTCAATTCAATCCCATTCACATCAGTTTATAATACATAAGCACGTCTGTGAAAGACCAACAGTGGTTGTGTAAAAGTCACTATTTAATGGGGAATATCAAAACTGGCAAAGTTTTGGCATTAAAAATAAAAGGATGGGAATTTGAACAATTTCTGAGGTTGTGAAAGCACCGATGACCCAAATCCATCTGATTTCTGCTTCCACGTTTTCTTTATACGCAGACACACAGGGCTTTTTCAGATTTTGTATTTCACACACTAATTGGCATCTCAGCAGAGAGAACAGGGAGAGAGAGCAGGAGAGAAAACAAGCAGTCACGTCGATTTAAACCAAAGATGGAGAGAGGGACGGGGAGGCAACGAGCAGAGAGAGATAAAGAGAGATAAAAGCGGCAGAGGGACGGAGAGCGAGGACCGTCAAGTCAAAAAACAGCAGCGGCACTGATAAAAGCAGAGGGATGAATGGTGGGGAGTGAAGAGGAGAGAGAAGAACAAAGAAGTTGGAGATAGACGAGGAGGCGGAGTCAGACAGACCCAGAAAATTTGGCTCAGGAAAGAAAAAGAAACAGACGAGGCCCAGATGAGTCCTGATGTTGTTACAGAGGAGTTAAAAAGGATCTCCACCCGTGTGTGGGAGCACACATCCACCCAGTCCATCTGGGGCTGGGCTTCCTGTGCCTGCATGGAGCAGGCGACTCTGACATTTTAAACACATGCTCAAGTTAAACAAGCTCACTGATTGGACGGTTTTAGTGACATTAATCAGCATCCGAAGTCTAGGATCAATGTTGATATTCCCACAGCTATATTCCATGCTTTATGTCTAATTAATGCACGTGGTTGAATGAATGAGCCTCCAGGAATGAAGAACGAAGCTAACGGAGTACCAGAAGCTGCAGTTCCTCTAACGTCCACTTGAGGCTCCACCACCGTCTCCATAGATCGAGTTAAAATGTTCGACTTTACAGCAGAAATGAACACGTTTACAGCCTGACACAGAAAAACACGCTTTCACCCTCTGCAGCACATTTATTTAACAAAATCCAAACAGGTGACTAATACAGATCATAAAAACAGGGGCGTGGCCTTTTTGACAGTTTATGCTTATTAAATGCTTTGCTCATAATTAACCCATAACACTGAGATTTTTGCTCTTGCTTTACTGCAGGGAAACACGCTGGTCCAGTTCTCTGATCAGCATCAGGTTCATCCGTTAGATTTCTGAGCAGCTCGGTGAAATGATCCCAGTTTGTTGTGCAAACAGCCTTACATTACAGCGCGCGTTTCCCAGGGAACATGTTATTTACATGACTGGCCAAAGGGCAGTGAGACCAGCGTGAAGACCGATTCGGCTTCACGTAACGTTTCCTTCATGTTCAGCGGTGGACGAATGGAACAGGGCGGCTGCACGGTTGCTGCAGGGGCTGAATTCACTCAGTTTGAAGAATTTCCTGCAAAAATGTGTCCACAGGGAAACTTTTAAAGGATTATTTGTATTTGTGGCGGTAATGATAATCAATCACAGCGGCGCATAACGTTTATGAAGGTGTAATTCACTACGGATGACAGAAAAACTGCAAAAAGTTCAAATATGGGTGACGTGTTTGGAGGATATAAGAATAATTATGCTCACATGCCCAAATCACACATTATTCCAAGTCTGCTGCAGGCAAAACAGGAGGAGACATCGATGTGTGTACGCACACTGGTGGTAAAACTGCAAAAGTACTTCACGTTGTAGTAAAAGTAAAATTTACCACTGTAAAAAAATTTATACTACAATATACTTCAACTAGCAAAAGCAAAAATGCTGCTTCTGCACACTGGCTGAATGCATGATGTCTAATGTTCCCGTTACTTCACAGAACTTAAATGTCCATCCATCCTCTGCCTCTTATCCTTTTCAGGGTCGCGGGGGGGGCGCTGGAGCCTATCCCAGCTGTCTGAGGGCGAGAGGCGGGGTACACCCTGGACAGGTCGCCAGTCTGTCACAGGGCTAACACACATAGACACAGACAACCATTCACACCTATGGGCAATTTAGAGTTTCCAATGAACCTATCCCCACTAACTGCATGTCTTTGGACTGTGGGAGGAAGCCGGAGTACCCGGGGAGAACCCACGCAGACACGGGGAGAACATGCAAACTCCACACAGAAAGACCTGATGGTGGAACTCAGGACCTTCTTGCTGTGAGGCAGCAGTGCTAACCACCGTGAAATGTGCTCTTCATGTTTATCTTACGCTGTAATACACTGCAGGTTATTCATACACATCTGCAGAATGACTAATAAAGCTGTCAGAAAAATCTATCGGAGCAAAAAGTACAATAATTCCATGAAGAGAAGTACGACGTATAAGAAACAACTGGAACTGCTTTATGGGAATCAGTCTGTGTACGTTTAAAATTACTATTATGACTCAAGAAACTAACAGATGAGAGATGAATTATTATTATTCAGAGTAATGCTTGTGATTAATCATCTTTGTCACTAAAATAGGGAAAATAATGTGAAACACCAGCAGTGAACATGGATTTATCAGTGTGAGCTGACTCGGCTGCTGGAAGAAGAAAGAAAAAGAAAAAATCACTTTTGGAGTTTGTAATATTGATTCCTGTTGGAAATCACAACAAATACAAATTTTAATGTGACTTACCTGCTCCACTACAAACTACTGGAAATGAATGCTGTTATGTTAGAACCTAGTGACGAATATCAATATAGGAGATACATTTGTCACCATTCTCATTTTTAATAGCAGGAGATTGAATTCAGTTTTATTTATACAGCTCCAAATCACAACAACAGTCGCCTCCAGGCGTTATCAATGCTAGTCAGCAGCTAGCTAACAGCAAGTTTCTGTTTTGATTTGATTTTTTTAAATTGGGCATTTGACATATGCCACAGCATTATTTGGTGTTTCTGCATGCTCGATTGTAGTTTACCGTTACATATGCTGTTAGAGGGTCAACATGTTCACGTGGCATCACGTAGCATCCACAAGTGCACGACTTCACGAGTTCAGCTATGGCTTCACAGACTTCACTTATTAAACACAAAGTGGATATAATGCTGATGTGTCTCGCCTCTCCACATCGTACTAATTCAGTTCACTTCTTTTAGATTTTTTTAATTTTACAATTCTCAACAACAGTCACTCCAACGTGCTTTATATTAGAACGTAAAGATTCGACAATAATACAGAGAAAACCACAACAATCAGACAACAAGCACTTGGCAACAGTGTGTAACGTTGGGTTGTGTTCAGTGGTTGAGAGGAGGCGGCAGAAACCTTAGCAGGATAGAAGGAAGAAACCACGATCACACTGGTACTGGGAATTCCACAGCGTAACCTTTAATGCACCTTCTCTTCATCAACCATACAGGCCCGGTGGACGGCTGCTGCTTATCAAACATGGCAGACAGCGTTCGTACAACCCGTAGCGTTGCAAAGGGATTCTGGTCAAACATACATCTCTCTCCATGTCTACGCGTGCAAGCACGTAGCTCCCACACATCAGAGAGGGCAGTGTCGCACACCAATGACATCATAAACCCTCGCCTTACATTACCTTAAAGAGACACCACCCCATTGTGGCTGTTACACGTGGGAAGGAAAAACTCCCTTTGAACAGGAAGAAACCTGCAAACACTGGCTCAGTACGGGGCGGCAATCTGGCATGAACGGTTGAGGGGAGGGAGGCGGGACAAAAGACGCGCTGTGCAAGAGCGCCAGAATGCAGACAAGCGCAATTTAGCAGGACGTGCAAACGCCACGCACACAACCTGCACTTAAAACTGACAAGGACCGCTCAAACAAATTTGCTGACATCATCAAGAAACAGGATTTAATCTGCAAATATCCAACGGCCCTCATCAGAATTACAGGAGTTTCTAGATTTTCTTGGCAGTAGTCTTCATGTAGACCGTCTCGGTCTGTGTAGCCTCGAACATCCTTCATCTCATACAGTCATTTTTATTTTTTATACAGTAAATCAAAACTGATATATTCTAACACAGCGGCTGAAGTATAGACATTTTTCACTCACCGACCTGACTGCTCAGATCCGTGGGCGTGGCAACATTCCTGGAACGAGACCTGTAGAAACAGAAAAAGATACTCTGATTACTATCTGCTCAAACGACCCTAACAACGAGATAACTTAGGGACGAGATTTAAAGTCAGTACAAACACACTGATCAGCCAGCAGCTAGTTAGCTTAGCTTAGCAAAGAGACAGCTAGGCTCCGACAACAGTGCAGTCCACCTCTGAAGCTCACTGACAGCTTTTATCTCGGTGGATTTCTGATGGTTTTCCACTTTTTCTCTTAACAAAAGTGGTTGTTTTGGTGCATCCATGTGCTCAAAAATCCACTAAAGCTTTGTAGAAAACATTTGCGCTGCGAGAGAAATTTAAGTATGATGAAGAGAGACGTGTACTTCTGTTTGACCTCGAATGAATTTAAAAAAGAATGAAAAATGTTATATCTTATTTAAAGTGCATAGGAGCTGCTGCTGCTGCTGGCACACTTCTCGGAGTATTAAACATAGCCGATATCATTTCCTTTGGCTTGGCACAGAGTCTCTCCATCAGAAAAACCTTTCGCAAAACACACAATAATTTGTGAAACTGCACTTTTACAAAACTACACCCCTGAATTGCATGCTGGGAAATGCTTTTTTTGGTATATAATGCTCATTTTATGTCATTTCTGCTTGGTGGTGGAGCTGTCTGAGCCCCGCCCACAGTGAGCCACTGGCATTACATCATTTACCTTAAAACAAAGTAAAGAGCGTGCTAGGCCTAGCTAACGACAGAAGAATGCAAACCTTACAAACTAAGCAAAAATACTTATTGTACTTGTTATTATTAATACTTATTATAATTATATCATTTTAAAAATGAATAATAAACAGAAACAGTGGAACCTTAAAAACATCTTTATGGCAAGAAAAGATTTTTAATTGTGCATTTCTGATCTTTATAGATCCTGATTTTTAATATTGTGCTAACCTCATTAGTTATACCGATCCCAATCTCAGATACCCTCGAACAGTCCAAATACAGCGTCTTATATTATCTTGGTTTATTTTTGATGTACCAGGATCTATTTCTGTCTGTCATAACTGCAGGTGTGCTGTTGTGGTGAAATACTGTGCGCTGTATGTCTTTAATCTATGACTGAGAAACCGAGCGAGAGGCTTGAATACATCAGTACCACGTAGTGTCATCGTAAACTCACTGCAGGTCTTTGTTGTAAAGGGCAGGGTATTGAAAACTGTGTCAAACTACAAAACATGTGAGCCAAGACCTTCATGTAAAGTTACATTCATTAAGTATGTACTGCCTGACATGGCTGAATCCTTGAATCCTGTTAACGTGACAGACAGCATTAAACTGTAAGACTGTGTCCTATATACTGACATCCAGTCCTCAGAGGGTCGGGGGAAAAGGGACAAAGATCAGGGGAACAAAATCCCTGAGGAAATGTCAAACGGACGCTTCATGAGTGGGAGAACCGTTCCACCCGCTCTGCTACAAACATGGACACACACCGATGTGTCCATCCCAGACTTCACACATCGTTCCACGCGCAGCAAACTCAAAGCATGCACCGTTAATGAGGGGGAATGTCACCTCTGGAGTACCATGAGCACACGATCCCATTTATCGCTTGTACAGTCAAAGAGCTGTACACGCTCCTTTAGACCACAACACGCAAAACAATTGATTTATTTTGTTACTTATAACAAAAGACCCTGAAAAGCTGAACTCCAAGCAGCTGAGTGTATCTGAGACACGAGGTAGTTACACTGCAGCTCTGCCTGAACTCTGATCTGAACACAGTTCATCTATTTTTTCCCTCGTGAATCTCAAATCAAACGTCCATTTCAAAGATATCAAACCAGTCCACTAATGCTTTACATACATACTACATCTGAACTTACATGTATTCAGAAACCCTGCAGTCACGCTAATATAAAAACCAGAGTGAGTTCTGAAACTGTGTCTATGCTTTCTGCTGTTTTCCACCAGCTGAAACTCTCACATGTGATTTGTTCCTCTCTGGCTCTCCTGGAACATTTAAGTGTAACTCTGGTCAAGCACGCACTCACAATATGGTCAATCGCAACTTTTAGCCATTATCAACTCGGGTTTCTTCTCCACAAAGCAACAGCTGCTAACGAATGCAGACAGATTGCTTTTGAGCCCAAAGCAAAGCCGAAGAGCTTTTCATGCCGTGACATTCACACAAACTCCAGGGAGGAATAACTCGAATGGGATTGCTGTGTGTGCGTGTGTGTGTGTGCGTGTGTGAGCTGTAAAGGCGGTCTAAGGCGGGGCGCGTGTCTGATGTTAGAGAGGACACTCAGCTGTTTAACACTGTGACAACTGCAGGGGGAGAGATGACTAGACTAAAAGACGACAGAGGCTGAACAAAGTATCCTGGAATTCCAGGACTCTGCAGTATGGCTGCTATGTGCATGATCCACCGCTCATTGTGTGTGTGTGCGTGTGTGTGTGTGCGTGTGTGTCTTTGTAAGCCCTCTATGCCCTTTTTCAGACTTGTGCTGGTGTAGCCGAGTGTGCCGGCGTGAGCGCTTCGGCGTGCGCCCTCTGCCCTTTTCCAGATGTCGGATGTTAAGTGTGTTCGCGTGTGTGCGTCTCCCTTCAGAGCTATAATGAGGTCCAGGGGGCAGCCCTCCTGTCCATCTCTCTGACCAACATCGCACACATTGTCAGGATCCTGACCCTTACCACGCACGCACGCACGCACGCACACACGCACACAGCTGCTGATTATACATGTCTATATTTCAGTGTCAAAAATCAGGCACCATTAGAGGAGAATGGAGGGAGTCTAATTAGGCAGCGAGTTCTCTAAAGCTCACTGTTCACTTTTCTGTAATACGAGAGCAAAAGCTTGGACAGAGAGAGGCACTCACTCGGTTTTTGGGTGACTTCACGCTGACTTTTCTCCGGTGAAAACCACCACCCTCCAAGTTTCTTTCACAAATTGTACATTTGCTCGTTTTGTTTCCTTTTAACAAAGAAATAAACTCACCACCACCCAGTGAAAAACACACACCCTTCATCCTGAAACCAGCAGGAGGGCCTTCTATGAATAAAGGTTATTATAGTCAACTAATTTCAGCTAAAACCAAGTGTGAAAAAAACAGTTTACTGAAATGTATCAGAGAAAAAAGTAACAATAAAACGTTTCTCCATTTTCTTGTGTGCATTTCAGTTTTTGTCTGTTTGATCTAACACACGGAGGCACTAAAATTATAATTTCTACTATGAGGTAAAAACCTTTACAGCATGTATTTGCCCCTTCTTCCTCCCCTTACCGCCAACCGGTCACGGCAGATGGACGCCCCTCCCCGAGCCTGGTTATACTGGAGGTTTCTTCCTGTTAAAGGGAAGTTTTTCCTTCCCGCTGTTGCCAAGTGCTTGCTCAAGGGGTTCATCTGGTTGTTGGGGTTTTCTCTGTATTACTGTAGAGTATACCTTAAGTGCTTTGAGGGTACAGTTGTTGTGCATTGGATTGAATTAAACAGCAAAGCAGATAAAGAGGAACACAGCCTGATCTATCCTAAGAAGAATACGTGTAGCTTCCATAAAAAGTCTCAGTATTTGCACATTTAATAAACTTCCTGTTGTTACGAGTGAACTAATATTTTTTTCTGCTTCACAAAAAATTCTCCAAGAACAAAACAGAATTTTATTTCTTTCAGACTCAAACAACTTTAGAAATGCTGTCCTTGCATTTCCACTCCTGGAGTCGAACATTTTATTGAAATATTTGATTTATTAACTTGACTCTTTGTAAAGTCACCCACTGGGCCTATTTGGCTGCAACAGCAGCAGGGCCATATGTTTGACATCTCTGCATTAAACCAATTCAAAGCGGACTTTTCTCCCTGCTCCTACAAAGCACTGCTGATTAGAGGGTAACAACAAAAAGAAAAACTTGCACGTGGGGAGGTGTAATCTGCCATTAAAAAGGTCAATTACCTACAAGTAATGTGAGATCACATTTTCTCCATCCAGTTTGTTTGTGGTTCATTTCAGAGACCCTGAGACAAACAGGCAGATTCACTGTAAGGAACCTCTGCAGACAGGTGTCCTAATGAAACCTGAATCTGGGAGTCTATTCTGGGAGCTCGTTTTGCTGTTGTTTTTGTACGATGCCACCACAGTCCCAGCTGTGCCATAAAACCTGTTTACCCCTGAAAACTTCACTGAGCTGAAACATCCCCAAAGCAGGAGGAATAAATACATAAATGCATTTCTAGGTCACAGAAATGGACTGAGTGTCCATCAGAGTGTGAACAACGTCATCGGCACCTTTTAAACACAGTCTGTTATACTGAACGACAGAACCAAACAAAAGCTCCCAAATCCAGTTCCCTTCACCTCCCTCTCGGCCTTTCTCAGGAAATAAAATATTAAGTAACAGTTATATTTACTCAAGACTTTTAAGGTTAACAAAGCAGAAAAAAGAAAAAAAAAAAAAAAAAAAAAACGATGAGAGTCCCAGAACA
>VOQK01042774.1:3597-15402 GCA_015052645.1 Benitochromis conjunctus | reverse complement strand
TGCTGTGTACATAAGCCCAGCACATTCTTGTAAAAGACCACTATTACAGTCTAGGTAAGTCAAACAGACTCCTTTAAACTACTAAAAACCCAGACCTGATATACTCAGCATTAAATATATATATATATATATTTTTTTGTGATTTTGTACAGTTATTTACCATCTACTAAGCACACACAAGGCTTGGGACCTTAAATTGGTTTTCAGATGGGAGTCCTCAAAGAACACCTTGAAAAATCCCAGACACCAGAAATAAGTGATTTAAACACATTTCCCTAACAGTCCCGAATATTTCACACATTTGCAACAATTTAATATCCAGCCTTTCGGTTCAATCATTTTGGCTAAGGTAAAGCAATCCTGAAACAACCTTTCACGTTGGGAACCAAACTAAATGTATGTTTTCCCTCACATGAATGGCCTTCAATCAGTTTCAGCTTCCTAAAAACACACCACATTAAAATGCAAATAAAAAACCACTAAAATACATCTAACTATATCTAATACATCAAAAAGCCCTTTGTGCTGTTATTTTCATCCACTATTTAAGACTACAAACTAAAATCACTCAATGGTATTTCAAGGGTTGACTGCACACAGGAGTTTGGTCCGTCTGCATGCAGTAAAGGTATTAAGTCTGTCCTTCATTCTTTGACAGAAAGCTATTGTTTAATAAAATTCTATGCAGAACAAACTGGATATTGTGTGCAATGCTTCAGCTAATTGTCACAACAGCAATATAAGACCTCAAGGTGCTTTATAGTGAAAGGTAAAGACCTTACAATATCAGGGAGAACAAACCATCAGATCAGATCTATGAGCAGCACTTTGGTGACAGTGGGAAGGAAAAACTCGCATTTACCAGGAAGAAACCTCCAGCAGAACCAAACTCAGGGTGAGGCAGCTACTTGTTGGGGGGAAGAGGAAAAGAGGAGACAGAAAAGGAGAGCGTAGTGAGACAAGACAAATAGGGAGACTCTAACTATAAAGCTATAAACCTGGAAACTCCAGGAACCACATGAAAGCCTGCAGTCTGAAAACTGGTCCTCATGATGTCTGAGCAATAGTTCTATAGGATAACGAGATGTAAAACACGTAGATTAGCAGTTCTTGTCTAGACACATTAAATATCAATGTTATCATCTTTTAGGTGGAATATATGATGCTCCTATTCAAAGTGATTTGTGGTTTTGTTTTGTTGGATTGCATTTATATAGGGCTTTTATTGTAAGTGCTCTACAAGCTGCCTCTCATTCACCCACTGGCAGCACACCTATGGCAGCAAGCCACTATGCAATCCACTAATCAAGGCGTTAAAGCCAATGTCTTACTCAACGTGTGGAAAGGAGCCTGGGATTGAACTATCAATCCACAACCTGCCTACAGCTAGTCATTATTTCAGAGACTGAACACATGTAGCTCAAAGTGATCAGCTTTAATATTGAGGGTTTTTTTTTTTTTTTTTTTAAACTTGAAAAATGCCGGTTTTTCTCACTCCTTTAACGTTCTTTCATGTCCTTTAACGTGTCTCAGTCTTGGCAGTTTCATGCTTTTGCTTTTACTGAGTTGTAATCAAATGTCTTGCAGACATATTTTCACAATTTTTGGCTAAAAATGAGTGAATGTATATGTTCAATGTTCAATTTTGTCTGTATTTTTGCTACTCTTGGCTCAGACAGAGATCCTGAAAGTGTGATCGGGTTTCCAGAGACATGTAGAGAGGCCGAGAGACCGGTGGAAAGAGGAAGAGGGAAAAAGACTAGGCTTCAGACATTACCTTGGCCTTAAAATTATAGAACCCAATCATGAAAATTCACATCGCCAGAGAGAGACCATGAAAGCCCTGGGGGCAGTAGAGCCTGCCAGTAAATAACACAGATAACAAGCTCATCACATCTGGGTATGTGCAGTGCCCGGGGCAGAGCACTGCCTCAGGCTGCCTGGCTTTCACACCTCTGTTGTTCTGCTTTATTTTCACTCTTGGCTAAACACCCAACAGGCCAGTTTATATGAAACCTGTTTCATGAAAAAATAACAAACACTCTCATATATCAAGGAAGCAATGTGTGAATATTGTGACAGATGAATTTATTTACTCATAATAAGCCATTAGATTAGGGTGTGATCACCTTTGGGATGAGCATCAGTGTGAACTAATTGGAAGGTGTTTAATTTAAATAGCTTTGACTCTCATCAACATCTACCACTCATCTGTAAGAACGAAGACCTTGAGAAAGCTATCTATCATAGAAAACGTTGCTGTTAGGATGAGATTATAAACCAAACAAAGGATTACACCTAATTAGAATGAATATGCCAGACAAACAATAAGCAAAAAAGACTTCCAAACACAATTTAAATGACAGAAAAATGTAAAGTAAGACAAACTGTGTCACAGTATGACTGAATGAGCGACCTGAGAGTCTGTTACCACAGTTATTTTTACACATTAATTAGGCAAGGTCCAAACCGAAGATCAGTTCTGCTGCTATATCAGCCACTGAAGTAAATACAAGCACACCGTGGCCTTTCTTCGTGTATTCGTGTGTTTTTGTTCTCATTATTGTCACCGAAGACTTCCTTCAATCTTCTAAAGCTTTTGAAAGAAGGCAGAGTATGCTACATCCTAGTTTATATTTGATTTAAGTCTTATTTCTCAGCACCAGCAAAAGGTCAGTCATTTCTTACTTCTGTGGTTGCAGCAAGTTTACTGCAAACTTTAGTAGCATCGGAGTCACAAAAAGAAAAAAATTAGTTTTTACCGTTTCATTTAGAAAATTAAGCCGAAGTCTCGAGAATGAGGTCAACTGCCTTGGTCCATGGGCATTTCTCACAGTCACAGCCTGATCTTCTGATACAACATACATCCTTCGTACTGGCTAAAGCTGTACCCATCGACATCTTTGTGTTTGTCCACTGCCAGTAATTTCACTCTGCACAAATGCAGCTAACTCTTCCAAGTTTCTGTTTTTTTCTCTCTTCTGAACAGACAGTTTCCTGCACCATCTCTTCAAAGCCCTCATACTTATTCCACACCGTGTTTATGTGCCGAAAGTCCTGAAGTACGCTGTCATTAACTCATCTACACAAGGCATTTTGTAGAGGATCCAGCAGCGATGCACTAATGATATAGTTTGATTTGAAACAACTTTATTCTCAACAATTTAACTTTTGCTTCCCTCAGAATAGTATTTTGTCTTTTTCCTTTAAACATGTTTTTTTTTTCTATTATCTATTCCCCATCCATTCATCTATTTTCTGCTTATCCAATTCAGGGTTGTGGGATGGCTGGAGACTATCCCAGCTGTCATAGGATGAGAAGAAAGGGGAAAACACTAGACAGCTTGCCAGTCTATCACAGGGCTAACACTTCTGTATTCTCAAAATACAAAACTTAAACAAAAATCCTTCTAATGCATATGCAGTTGTCGTCACAAGTTTATACACACTCATCATAGGCATGAGTGTTACGGTAATTTTTGGCTTTTTAATGATTTCTTTCTTCTTTTTCCAGGGCTGAATGATTGTGCACATACATCCTCGATGGCTTTAAAAAAACAAGAATTGGGTGCACACGTTTGGATTTATTTAAGACGTTCTCTAATTCAAAAGTCAAAAGTACACATACAGGGTCAAACGTAAACATATATTCACTTAAAATTTTTAATAAGTGCTGCTGATTGTTCTACAATGTCCTAGTGATCATGATTGATTACAACTGGTATTTCCTCTTTGCAGCCATATAAAGGATTTGTTTGACAGCACTCATTGCACTGACCAATACTCAGTACAATGGAGTTCTGAGTAAGTCCTTGGAGAAAGTCCAAGGAACTCAGTGAAGATCTAAGAAGGAGAAGTGTAGATTTACACAAGTTGGGAAGGTCTTTTGGAGCCATTTCTAAACAACTGCAGATTCCAAGATCATCCATTCAAATAAATGTATGTAAGTACAAGTTATTCGGATGTGTCACCACTTTCCCAAGAACTGGAAAAATCAGAATCAGAATTTTTTATTGTCACTGTAGCAATGAAACACTGAACTACGAAACCGAGGTGCAATTCTCTCAGTACAAAACAAGAAACAATCACTCAATAAAATAAAATAAAATAATATAATATATATATAAAAATATATGTGTATAAAAAACAAACATAATTGCTTTGCATATTGCACTAGTCCCCATATGCCAGTGTTCATGTAAATACCAGTGGTAAACTGCAATTGTAAACGTGTAAATATGAGACTGTGTTGTAACACTGTAAACATTGTACATGAAGGCTATTGGATCAGATTAACTTAGCAGCATTTAGCGTAGTGATGGCTGAGGGCTGTTCCTTAGTGTGTTTATTTGTCCTTATGGATCTGAATGGTGTCAAGAATAGTGATGGTAGCATCATGCTCTGGGGCTACTCAAAGTTGATAGCATAATGGAGGAGGACTACCTCCAAATTCTTTCAACTCCACCTTAAATCAACAGCTAGATGAAACTTGGACACAGCTGTTTGTTCCAACAGGACAATGATCCCAAACACATATTAAAACTGGTTTCAAGAAGGCTAACATAACGCTTCTGGACTGGCATTCCCAAAGCCCCAACCTCAGTGCTATTAAAAATTCGTGGACTAGGCTTAAAAGTCAGATCTGCACCACGAAATGAACCAATTTAAATGAACTGTTCTTTTCTGTCCAGAAGAATGATCAAATATCCAGACAGAATTATGCCAGAAGCTTGCTGATGGCTACCAAAAGCATCTGATTGAGGTGCAACGTCCTAAGGGACAATTTACCAAATATTAGTAGGGTGTATGTACCATATATTGGAGTCTGTATGTATACTTTTAACTCTACGATTTGACTGTTTTTTTTAAGTCATTAAAGACGTGTGCTGTATAATCAATCCACCTTGAAAAAAAAAGAACTGTTCAAATAAATCATTAAAAGCCTCAAATTGTCATAACATTCATGCCCATGATGAACGTATGTAAACTTCTGACCTCTACATTTTTAATGTGGCTCTAATACTACATACTGTTGTATGGCCGCGACATACCAACATTTCTATATAATTGTAACTCAATCTAAAGTAAGAAACAACTTATCATTTGTTGGTGCTGAATGCAAAAAAAGTAAGAATGAATTGGGGGTTACAACTGTCGCCCTTATTAGCTGGATGACAATGTTAAATGTGGCACTTGACTTGTGTTAAACCACAGAAAGAAAGAAACCAACAGTTTATACTTACCTTCACCAGAATCCCACACTCATTTATAATGCTGTTGGTTCCAGCATAGAGGACACTGGTAAAGCAGAAAGGAGGACCTGCTTCACACACAGAAATAATAAATAGAGGGAGGCTTGGCCACTGGAAAAGACTGGACACTGAATGTTTACACACCCACTCACCACCCACAAATACATCATGTCTCTTTCTGTTTTTTCTTCCAAACACTGTCCTCTCAGTTAGAATTGGATTCACATACATTCAAAGTCATATATCACAGCGCCCACTAACATTATTAAAACCATGTGAATGACTTTGTGTTATGCCACAGCACATATTTATCTTCAGTACCAATCCGGTATGTTTTAATAACAGTGTAATAACAGTAAGTCATCTTAATATTGTATTGTGACAGCAAAAACACTTTTTTTTTAAATCGAGACTTGGCAAGCTAACAGTATTCAACAAGCCCAAGAAAGCAAACTATACTGCTATAAAGTGTGCCTGGACTTCACAGTAGCTTAATTTTGCAGCATCTTACCATGCTGAAGTTAGCCGATCAATACTTATATAATTATAGGACTTAACAAATGAACAACTTAGCTAGCTTAAAGCTTCCACAAAAAGAAACACGAGCCTATTTTAATGCAAGAAAATCAAACTTGCAGCTCTCTACTGCCCCTAGAGGTGTGCCCCTGTGCTTAAAGACAGCGGTGTTAAGTCGCCGTCAACGTTCTGTTCCCAAACATCGCGAGAATGAGCGAGAGAAACGCTAACAGTCAAGTGGGAGGCAGTGAAAGATACACAGAAAACCGAAAAATAACTAAAACGGGGTAGCAAAATTTAAATTCCTGTAGTATTTATGTATTTAATAAATTAGAGTTAGTGTTTACAGCAGTTTTAGATTTACATGAATCCCCCCAGAATATGAAGTACCCGAAAAAAAAGCATACAAATGAAATAAATAAATGATAAAAAAATAATCAAATAAAAACTGCGACTCATTAAACATGAAAGCTGTAAGTTATAGATATATACTTTATTAATTCTCTCTGATAAAATAAAATTACAAAATAATTTCAACCTCAAACGGCACTTTCCTTGTTCGTGATTATGTAACGTATTGATAATACATATATTATAATTGTCATGACGAATGAGAAGAATACTATAGTTTAATAAGGTAAGATATCAGCTATAACTGCGTTTAATCATAATGGTAGAAAAGACTAAGCAATACAAAGCTATATTTCGTTAACAGCATACTGTACAATATTCCAAGCGTATGTAATTCAGTATTCCGGCCACAGCGTGTCGCTAAAAGATAGTTTTCAATATTGTCTCCAACGTAAAGGTAGGCTTGTCTCTTTTTCCATCACGTCATTACAATTCCTCTCAGATATATCTCAGTCTTTCATTCTATATTTTATTTATTTCATGAACATCTGTTCCTTCATGGCCATTTATCCTTTGTAAGGTTTATTTGTGTTCCCTTGTGTTCATCCGTAGTCCACCTTCATCTGTTACAGCAGTCCATGTACAGCACTGTAACAAGTCCATGCCGAGATTTTCACAGTTATTCCCTCAGAAATATTGTCAAGATATCTGCAACGCCTCCTGCTATCTTTTGTCCCCAGTGACAGCAGCGTTCCCTGCCTCTTATTGAAGTCCATTTAAGAGAGAGCACTTTGGTTGTCGAGGTGTGTGTGTGTGTGTGTGTGTGGGTGTCTGTTCCTGTGTCTGTGTGGCAGTTTAAGTGATTGAGCAAGCGAGTTTGAGTGTATTTCTTTACACAGAATACATTCATGATAACAGTGAGCTGTTGTGGGACCACGAGTTTGACAAAGAATGGCAGTAAAGTACAAGATCTGCTTCCCTTTATGAAAGGTCATGAAAAAAAAAAAATCATAAAAACTTAGAGTAATAGAGCTAAATCACTGCTGGATTTTAACAAGTGCCAATGACAGACAATATTTATACAGTTGCATGTAGGTCGGTCTGACTTTAGTCAAGTAAAGGATTTTTTTTTATTGTTTTGATTGTTTTCAGTGCAGTTAGGCATTTGTTGGATAAAGAGACAACTTTCGTGATTTTGCCTCTGTACACCTCCACAGTGAATTTTAAATCAAGTAATCAGGATGTGATTGAAGTGCAGACTTTCGGCTTTGACTCACAGCGCTTTCCTAAGTTTTTGCATTAACTGTTTAGACACAGTCCCCCATTTTCAAAGGCTCAAACTTTAACTGGACAAACTAACATGATTTTAAAAATAAGGACTGTTTTAAATACTTGAATAAAAATTTGCAGTCAATTACTGTCTGAAGTCTAGAAGCCATGGACATCATCGCTGTGTTTCCTCTCTTGAGATGCTCTGCCAGGCTGGAGCTGCCTTCAGTTGCTGCTTGTTTGTGGCTCTCTCTGCATTCAGTTTTTGTCTTCAGTAACTGAAAATCTGCTCTGTTGGGCTGAGATCAGGTGAATAACTTGGTCACTGACTAATACTCCATGTCTTTTTAAGTCAGAGAATACAGCCCTGTACACTTTACAATTCATCCTGCCACTTCTATTAGGAGTCACGCCATCAGTAAACACTAGCGATGTGGTTCCACCAGCATTTCTCCCACTGTTTTAGACTGATAAGGTGTTATGTTCAAATCAACAGGTGTTTCTCTCTTTCCTTCTCCATACGTCTCTCTTCCCATAATAAGAGCTCATCTTTGTTTTACATGTTCATTTCTACATGTCTTTTTAGGAAGTGTAATCTAACCTACTCATTCTTCAGTGTAACCACTGGTTTGCAGCTTGTTGTAAACCCTCTGTATTTACAGTTACAGGCTTACAAATGTAGACTTTGACAATGATACACCTACTGTACATCCTGGAGAGAGTTTTTGACTCAGTTAGATGCTGTGAAGTTGTTTTTTAGCCGTTCTTTCATCATCCATTTAAGTTGTTTTCTGTTGTCTTTCTTTTCAAGAATGTACCAGACTGTTAATTTGGCCACTCAGCAGTCGACAGTTATTGACTTATTTTGACTTTTTAAGCCTAATGATGACCTCCCTCACTTGGATTGACAATGAAAAACTATGAAATACAAATTCCACTCTTTGAATCATGTCATGAAATAACAAGGCAACAGGCCTCACCTAGCCACAAAGCTGCTTGTCAATTGCCAAAATACGTTTGAGCCTCTGAAAAAAGGGGGCCTGTGTATAAAAATGTGGATAATTCCTAAACTCTTAAATTAATGCTGAAATTCTGCACTTCAATCACAACCTGTTTCATTTCTAATTCACTGTGGTGGCATGAGGAGACAAAACGACAAAAAAATGTGTCTTTGCCCAACAAGTTATGGACCTAACTGCATCTGCGGTAGATCTTTGGGTCAATACACCCAAATTTAGTAGCATTAAACGAGAACTCGCACTAAAAGCGTCAAGATTGTGCAAAGAGCCAACTTTAGAGTTCTGCAGGGTTCTTTTTAAGGGACATCATCTTCAGAAATCAATCAACCATTTTTAAATGCCAGTACAATAAATATGTCTATAATAAGCTAATCTTTCTTCTAATAGCCACCCCCAGTATTAATGCACTTAATACAACTATTAATAGTCCACTTTCTGCTGTCATACAAAACGTCCACAGAAATGAAACAAAATCAAAGTCTCATTTCAGCACAGCAAAGTACACTTTAAACATCAGTTCATTTCAATCTGTAATTCCGTAAATGCAGTAATAAAGTCCTGTAGTAGTTGTATTAGGTTATTTTACCATCAGCTACTGTCTTCATCATCACAAACAGACATTATGATGAGTCATGTCCCTCTGTATCAGCTTGTTTCAGCTTGATCTATAATTTGTGTAGTTCACCGAACGGTTACAATTCTCCCGGCTGAGTAGTTAAAACGTCACAACTACGCATCGTAAGTCTAAACTACTGCATCAGCTCACACCCACAAAAGATAAATTGCTAAGATGAACATTTTTTACAGTGTGTCTACATCGCTTGGCAGTGCTCTATGGAGATTGACAGTGCATCATGTGCTTGGCAGTATTGGCTTTTAGTATCATCTTGTGGGCTAGTGCATTATTTTCTGTGTGTGAGTGGAAATAGGGCCTTTGTGAGAGTTTGTATATTTGTGTTTGTGCTGTGTTAACTTGTATTGCGTGGATGACGTGACTCGTGTGTGTGTGTGTGTGTGTGTGGTGCATGCCACTAGTTATTTATTTTTTTATTTTTATTTTTTAATCATGGTCGTATTGATCGAACCTTTTGTTAAAGGGATTCTCGTTAATACACAATTAGCATTCAGATAGAAAATACATCATAAGGATAAAAAGTCATGGTCATTAATTCCTGATGACGGGAGTGAGGGATTGGGAAGGGGGAAGGAAACAGAGGGAGAAAGAAAGACGTAGAAGAGATAGAGATAATAAAAGGCATTCTTCAGTAATTGGAGTGGATTCCATTTAGGAGTTCATATAATTATTCTTCGTTATTTCTCCTCCTCTCTCTTTCGTCCTCCTCATTCTCTCTACCTCCATTTCTCACCCTCTTGGCATCCTTCCTCCCCCTCACACCTTTTAGAGTCTCCATTTTATCCCCATTTTTCTTCTCCTTCCCTCATCAAGTAAAGCGCCCCAAAGTCCCTAACATGTCTCATCACTCATCCAGGCCCTCCATCTTAATCCCATTATTTCTCCTCATAGTCTTCCTCCCTCCCTCTTGGAGCGTTAGTTTCCGAGGATCACCAGACATTTCTCTCATCTCCCATTTCTCTCCTTTAGTCTGAAGTGTGAGGACTAGCACAGCCTCTGTCCTTCCTCCCTGTTATTTGTCCTCTCCCGGTCCAAGAAAAAAAAGAAAAAAGAAAAAAAAAAAGCTGTCCTCAGCAGCTAGAGGTGCATGTGTTGGGGTTGGAGCTAGCCTCCAAGTTCCCCTCAGGGCTCAGGGGTGGGGGCGACAGAGGGGACTCCAACGCCAAAGTAGAGACCGGGGCTGAGGGTGGTGCAGGAGCTGTGACCTGGACTGGAGACACTGAAGCTGGCGCAGTGGTTAAAGAAGCAGCAGGGGACAGTGGGACCACAGCACCTCCTCCTCCTCCTCTACCATCCCTTGCATCTCTCTCCCGAAGCAGGTGAACCAGGGCAGCATGCTGGGCGCTGAGGGTTGCAGACAGGTGTGCGGGCAAGGCGTTGAAGCCTGCCGTGAGCTGCTCCACCCGCTGCTCCAGGGACAGCATCTGACGCTCCAAGTCCTCGCTGCGGTCGTTGAGCTCGGACATGAGCTCATACATGACACTCTGCATCTATGACAGGAGAGAGTGGAGAGTGGGAGATGAGTCAGTGCACATGGCGTACTTTGAAGAAGGGAGACAGACTGCAAACATGTAAAAACAGGAAGATAACACAGCCGCTCTATAAAAGCTTGTTTTAAAAAAAAAAAACAACAACAAAACTTTGGTACTGAATAAGGAGAGACACTAAGTAGAGCAGGGATGTCAAATTCATTTTAGCTGGGCCAAATACGGCCCAGTTTGATCTGAGGTGTGCTGGATGAGTAAAACCACGGCATAAAGGTAAAAAAAAGAAGAAAACAGCTTGAAACGTTTTCCCTTTCTTTCAGTTTAAAAAAGTACATTCTGAAAAAGTTCACATTTAATGAAAAATGAACAGCCTGAGGTGTAAAAATAGGTGAAATTTTAATAATATGCCTCAGTTTTTCCACAACTGACAGCCTGCTGACAATACAAAGAAATGCCACAGTTGTAAATGAAGCACTTCAGCACGGCTCCTTGGCTTAACCACCGTACCTAAGCTTGGTAAGAAAGTTTTAAAACTGGCCATTCAGGGCAACGACTCTAACAAATCTGGAGCAGTGACATTTTTTCTGCCTGTCTAGAACTACCAATGCAATGCCAAATGAATAATAAACTTTTTAATTATGATGTTTTTCTGCTGTTCTAACTTCGTGTGTGTTCAGATATTTTGTATGCAAGTTTCTGTAACTGCTGTCTTTGTCTTCGCAAAGGGTATTTTAAATCCCGTCAGCCCTGCCTCCTGTCACTGCAAATTTTTACACTTAGGTGAGTCAGTGTTTCGACAGACCCCAACTGGTCACCCATGGTTACAGAATAAGGTAAAGGATAAAAAACCTAAGAGGGATTAGAAGTTAGAAATCAGAGTAGGCCGGGCTTTATAACACTGTGAAGAAAGAAAAAGAGCGAGAAGAGAGAGGATGAAAGGAAGCTAACAGAATGTCCCTACTTTGCACATCCCTGTATCTGTAACCATGGTAAATGCACAAGTGGCCAATTGAGACTGAGATTGCAAAATTGCAAAATATTTGGTGCTAAAGGCATCGCTCCTCTGAAAGAACACACATACACACACACACACACACACCCTCGCTCAATCTTTGTCTCCTTCTGATTCAAATCTGTACCTCACTCACTCTCCTCTGTTTGTGTCTCTCTCTTTCACTCACACTCACACTCACACACACACACACACACACACACACACACACACACACACACACACACACACACACACACACACACACACACACAGAGATATATGT
>VOQK01042770.1:6609-21523 GCA_015052645.1 Benitochromis conjunctus | reverse complement strand
AACTTTCAAGGAAAAGAGAGATGGTGCTACAGCAGTCATGATCATCCCATTCCACACCCGCAGGTTTCATGCAGTGACAACAGGTTATTACAATTAACATTAATTGGTCCTTGCACAAATGTTTAAAGACATTATTCTCTGAGCACTAATTTGTAAATGTTTTTACCCCCAAAGAACTCTTAATACTGTATTTAAATGTTTCAACGTAAAAATCATTGATTAGTGTTGACATTAGGTTGTATGTGCTTCTTTGTTTCATGTAAATACAGACCGGAGTCACAATCAAACCTGTTTTCCCTAAATGAACTCATAATATCTCTGAGTATACAAATGCTGCACTGTTCAGCTGCTGGACACCAGAGCTCCATCTTCACTGATAAGCTGAGATTTTTTTACCCGTAGTAACACGCCTTTAAATACCATTGAAGAACAGAAAGTGAGCAGACTCTGTGCCAAACCTCATTATGGACAAAGTAATAAAAGTTCAAAGTAATAAAACAAAATACTGCAGTAGAGGAAAATCACTGTAAAAACTGTAGTCGCTAAAAAGTTTAAAGCCGATTTCTGTCACTCAAATGATAATATACAATCACTGGACATTTTATTAGGTACATCTGTTTAACAGCTTATTGATGCATGGGATAATGCCTCGTTAGGCATGCAGACATGGTCAAGACGACCTGCTGCTCAAACTGAGCATCGGAATGTGGGAGAAAGGTGATTTTATGTGACTTCGAACGTGGCATGGTTGTTGGTGCCAGACAGGCTAGGCTGAGTGTTTCAGAAACTGCTGATCTTCTGGGATTTTTCCCACACAATTATCTCTAAGGTTTGTAGAGAATGGTCTGAAAAAGAGAAAATATCCTGTGAGCAGCAGTTTCTCTGGGTGAAGATTTCTTGTTGATACCTGAGGTCAGAGGTCAACTCATTACCACAAGGTATACAGAAGAACATCTCTGAACACATGGCACATTAAATCTTGAAACAGAAGGAGCAGCAGAAGACCACACCAGGTGCTACTCCTCTCAGCTAAGAACAGGAAACTAAGGGTACCATTCAAATTGGCTCTCCAAAGTTGGACAATAAGTTTTGCCTGGCCTGCCGAGGCTCAGTTTCTGCTGTGACATTGGGATGGTACAGTCAGAATTTGGTGAAAACACCATGTAAACATGGATCCATCCTGCCTTGTATGAACAGCTCATGCTGGTGGTGATGATATAATTGTGTGGGGGATTTTTTCTTGGCACATTTTGGGCACCGTAGCCTACCTGAGTATTGTTGCCGAACATAGCTATCCCTTTTTGACAACAGTGTATTCTGATACATGTTTTCATATCCCAAAGCTCAAATTAGTGTTTCAAACCTGACGGTGCACTCAAACGGCCTCCACAATCACCAGATCTCAATCCAAAAGAGCACCACTGGGATGTGGTGATATCAGAGGCTTGCACCATGAATGTGCAGCTGACAAATCTGCTGACAAAACGGCGTGATGCTATCACTTCAGTGTGGAACAAAATGTCTAAGGAATGTTTCCAACAATTTGCTAAATCTACGTCATAAAGAATTAGAGCAAAAGAGGGTTCAGCCAGGTTCAGCATTCACTGCTAAGCAGCCATTAAGTAGCTACAAATTTCAAAAGTGCAAAGCTGCTGCATTTACAAGTTTGAAAAAATAAAAAAGTATAAAACAACTCTTTGTAAAAACAAAAAAAACAATGACACTGTTTAAGGATTTAACTATTTCCCCTAACAGGAGAGCGCAGGCCCTCTTTCAGTTTTCAATTCCTCAAATTTTACTGCCGCTTATTAAAACAATGCTTTCACTCCTAAGTCTTACATCTGAACTGGCTCAGAGCAGCTCTGACCACTCCACCCAGCGTAACACCTGCACCGAAACTCAGACTCCATTAGTTTCACATGATGTGGCTGCAAATGTCCTAAAACTTTGTATTTCCTCCCTCCATTTGGTTTCTTCTTGGACACCACCTTCCATGAGGCAGGGTCGAGGTGGAGGTAGGCCTTCGACTGCGGATCCCTCCTCTGGCACCTTCCATGAGAGGAACACATGCTCTGACTGCAAAGCGTAGCCGCTGACGTCACGTTTACCAGGTAAGGACCCAGAGTGTTATCGATGTAGGACTTGACGGCAGTACAGTTAGCCTGAAAGCAGGAAGGAAACAGGATATGATAAACCAGGGATGTGCAGAAGAATGCCCAATAAAAGCTTTAATGTAACTTTATATAACAGAATCTAATATTTGCCAGAATTTAACTTTAATGCATAGTTGATGCCTGCAGTGTTACTACTTTAAGCTACATACATGCTCAGGTAACAGTACAAATGTGTTATTTAGTGTAACAGCGACAATTATTCAAAAGCTATTACAAAAAGAACAAAGGTGCATTTCTGCGCAGGTAACATGTCCTGTTTTACTCAGCATGAAAAAAATACATTAAGACTGTTAAAAATATTATCAGTGGTCCAAGCAAAAGGTGCTGCGAAAGGCGCCATTCTATCATCATCATCAATAAACTATACGTCACCTTGTTTTTTTACCCGTGATGCTCATCCACACATAAACAAGCACTCTGGGTTCTTTTGACTCACTCCCATATACAAACGTCCTGTTGTTTAAACTACTTTAATCTGCAGCTGAAAAAAATCTCCAGTAAATGCTTCATTTACTCCCATCTGAGTAATGTTTGCCAAATATCAGTGTCCAGCTGTGCAGAGAACTCATTTTATCAAATGAAACCACATATTTGTGATAGGATGCACAGTCATGTTAAAAAAAAAAGAAAGTACGCCCTCTGACATTTCTGAGGTTAGTGAATATCAGGATAAGATAAAAGCATTATCTAGACATTAGAAGGTCTTAAAATTACATAACTACAAGCTTGGATGGAAAAACGACATGTGACATCTTACATATTACACCAAAAACTAAAGCGAAATGCAGAAGACGCATGTGAAAAGCTAAGTGCACCCCATGATTCAGCAGCTTGTAGAACCACTTTTAACAGCAGTAGCTTGAAGTAATAAAAGACAGTAATAATAGTTTTCTGTATGACTTTACCAGTCTCTCACATGGTTCTGGAGTCATTTTGGCCCAATCTTCTTTACAATGTTGCTTCAGTTCAATGTGGCTTGCAGGCACTTGTTTACAGCTCTCTTAATTCTGATTGCAACACCTTCATTCTTTTCTTTTTCAGCCAGTCTGTTGGAAATTTGCTGCCATGCTGGGACTCATTGCCCTGTTGTATGACCCAGTTTCAGCCGAGTTTTAGACGCTAGAATATTTTGGTATTGAGAGGAGTTCGTGGTCGACTCAGTGACTGCGAGGTGTCATATCACCCCTCCACCACTGTGCCTGACAGCTGGTGTGAGGTATTTGTGCTGATATGCAGTGTGTGGTTTTCGAAATCTCTCCAAAGGACATTGTTCCAGAAGTCTTGTGCTTTCAGTTGTGTCACCATGTTCTTTTAGAGAGAGAACAGGTTCTCCTGGCAACCCTTCCAAACAAACCATACTTGTTCAGTCTTTTTCTAATTGCACTGTCTTGAACTTGAACATTTAGTGGAGATATCATCTGAATTTCAGGAGCGGGACCACACCTCATCTACGCCCCTTCCTGCCTCAAGATTACATAAGCACCCCCTTCACTAGTGTCAGCTGTTCTCATTTTTCATGCCCCTCCCTCCCTCCCCTTTTCTTCTCTTTTCCCCCCATTTTTCTCTCCTCTCCTTCATTTCCACTCTCGTTAGTTCTGGGGATCTGCTCGGCCCGGGAGCCGCTGCCAGTCCCCATCGAGGCCTTCCCCAAACCGCAGCATCAGTTCCCAGCTTCCCGTCGCCCACCGCCCACCACAACTGAGGATGTGGTCCCAGCTAGTGAAATAAGCTAACAGAAGCCTGTGACGTCTGAAATGAATCTCGGGGGTTTTGTTGCAATTTCTCTCAGCATTGCACAGTCTGACCTTTGGTTCTTGCTCCAGACCATTAAATTGCTAAAACTTCTGCTTTCACACAGGTGCTCACGCTTGCTGACGATCAGTTAATCAAGTGTAATCAAGCTTATTCTCCCTCCCAATTCCTATGGAGCAGTAAGGATGCGTTGCATTTTTCCACACACTGCTTCTGCATTTTGGATTAGTTTTTGTTGAACAAATAACAACACGATGCAGTATATCATATCTTGTTGTCCATCTGAGATTGTATTTACCTAAACCTTAAGACCTGCTAAGGTAGATGTAACATCCTCACTTTCACTATTACAACCAATTACATGAAATAGACAAGTCAGATATAGTACCCGAGATTTGGAAAGAGCGTGGTCGCCCCAAAGAACGACACCAGCAGAGCCTAAAGCGGCACTCTCTCCGACAGTGTAGACCAGGTGCTCCTGTTAGACAGAAACAGAGAGGTGAGCAAAACACGCACCCCCAGTCAAGACAGTCACAGGATGTTTGAGTTGAAATGTCTGATTCTTGCCTGAGAGAGAAATTGTAGCGTGTAGGTGTAGACGATGCGAGCATAGGTGTATACGGGCGGTGCGAACGGAGTCACCTGATCCCCTACTCTCATTGCCTCTAGGATGCGGTGGTGGCAGTAGAGGAGCACTTCTCTGCTGAGACCTTGCATCTGGACGCTGAGATAGATGTCGGGATACAGAGCAGAGGAGGTGCTCCACAGCCAGAAAAGCCTGTCATTTCTCTTTAACTCCACAGCTGGACACTCCCCTGTGTAGCCTGTGCTTTTGTTGCTGTAGTAGTTGTAGCAGTTTGGAAAACCATAATAGCCCCACAAACCATTTGGTCTTGTCGCCTGCCCCAGTTTCAGAGTTTCCTCCATGAAATTCCTCGCAGCTTTGCTAAACTCCACACGTGCTGCGTTATCTACTTGTTTGGGGTTCCAGTCTGGATGCTTAGACCTCACTAGTGCTCTCGACCCCTCCTGGTATATCTTCTTAGTGTCCCAGTTTCTCTCCCATTCAGGTCTCCAACTTTCCCAATCCACCACACCCAGGCCTGGGAAACCCCTGTCAGGGATATAGGTGTTTATATTCTCCCTGGCAACTCTGAGATGTTCGTCAAGGCTGCTGTTTTGTGGCACCCCACCATTAATAGACTCTCCCTTGGGGGAATACCTTGGATACAGACCAAGCTTATCATCATAAAAGATGGTTATGTTCTGACCCATAAAGGTTTGATTCTGGTTTTGGACAATGTTAAACATCCCCAGGTCAAGGTCAACGCCGTACTGAGAGAGGCAGTTGGCAGTCGGGGCGTTCCACACAGTCAGGAAAGGCACTTGGGAAAAAGGTGAATTTGGATAGTGCAGCCCTGAGACGAGGCTGATCAGAATTAAGTGCAGCAGCACCGCAGACTTCAAGGACTTCATCCCTGGCAGGAAGGAAACAGTGTTTATTGTGCTACCCAGAAGTATTATGAAATTTTAAGAGCACATTGCAAAATGTTGCTGTTTGTTTAAACAATGCTTTTTCAGTTATAAGACAAATCAAATCAATAAGTTTGTTTCAATACTTGTTTCTTTAATACTTTTTAAACACCTTTAATACTCCACAGTCTTTCTGATCATTACAGATGTTGTGTGATGCAGTTAACTTGGCTAAAAATATCAGGCTCTCGTGTCAAAATAATGTGTGAAATTCACTAAAAGCAAGCTTACAAACACTGACTTACCTACTTCATAAGTAGAGAAGGATTTGAGCTTGTGGCCTTGTGAAATACCCACAAGTCTCATGATCTGAAACACACATTGAGGAGAAATGGGAAGGAACAAAAGCTGAACCAATCAGAAGTGTCCACAGGACCTCCAGCAACCAATAATAAGAGACATGCAAATCATTCTATGGAGAACACAGATTTAAAGGCATAGGCAAGAAAGAACTTCCTCCCATCATACTGTACAGCTTGAAAGCAGTTTTCAAATTGTTTGAATGAAAAAAAAAAATGTAAATATAACAATCAGCAGTTCATTGGGGGACTTTGGAAAGCTTGGCGTTTTCTGAAAAACCACCAAGTGAAGCCATAATAAACTCTTCCACCTTGCAATTTAAATGTGTGCTTTGCTCAACTCTTAAAAGCATATAAAAATAACCATTGGTTAACGAAAACCTACAATTACATGGGGAAGGGGGTATGAGGCTGCTGCTGGCAAAATGAGTCCCTCCCTGAGAACTAGCTGGCTCAGACTCCCCTGGCCACAGCGGCTCCCCCCAGAGGCTTCACTCTCAACTGCTGACAACAAAATCATACCTGTGTTACCCTCAAATCCATATCTCAACAATATTATCTCCTTATGTAGTTACAAAAAAAAAAACAGAAAAACGTCACACTTACTTTACTAAAAATACACACAAAGCAGTTCATTTTTCCAAAACTGGCTGGCACAGCGGTTAGCACCATGGCCTCACAACAGGAAGGTTCTGGGTTTGAACTTGCACATTGGCTGGAGCTTTCCAATTTCCTCCCACAGTCCAAACACATTCATCTTAGGTTGATTGGTTTGCTATATTTGTCTGAGCCAGAATGGCTTTTCCACACAAACTTTCTCACTAAACCACCTGCGCAAAACCTGGACCTCCCCATAAATCACTAATACACCCGAGTTCTCCCTCCTGTGTCTGTTGAGACTATGGCCCCTCGCCCAATGTCGCTTAGGCAGCTTTCAGCCTCAAATTAAAACACAACAACCTCAACAAAGAAGTTTATTTACACCGGACAAATTACATTTTTTTGTATGAGAGACATCAATATGAGACACACTGTGCTTCTGGAGTCAAACGGCCGCTGAAACATGAGGCTCGTAGAGTGGAGATGTGTCACCCTTTTAAAAAAGTAGTAGTCATGTTTTGGACATAATAATATCGTATAAAAAATACATTCAAATAAATAGTAACACTGCAATGGCCTCTATAAACACATCAGATGTCAGAAAGAGGCCGCGTTTAAAGAAAATTTAAAAGAAATCAGGCACTTCAAATATATTGTGCTGTTATCAGATTTAAGTGAGTCGTTTTCCTCTTTCACCACATACATTTGCTCATTCGCAGCATTTCGCACAGAAGCATCCTCTTTACGAGAAGCATGGAATTTGACACCTTGGGAAACGGTGAGTGAGAGGACAATGTAAACAGGGTCATTTCCAGCAAGTGTTTTTTTTTTTTTAATGATTAAAAGTTAGAAACAAACACTACGTTGCAATTTCCACCGCGTTTCTTACGATACACAGCAACAGAAACAAAACACAAGCGCCCATCTTCCCTTCGCCTCTCCTCTTGTGCTCTTCTTTTAGACTTTTACAGTTACATCATGGGTATTAACAGATGAGCAGGCAGACAATCAGTAAGATTAAAAACTGCAGAGCCGATGCTGTGGCTCGAGTCGCCGTCCCTTTTTGGTGTAGAGGGTCTGTTTGATCGCAGAGCTCCCCATCATACCCGCTGTAGCACTGACACTGAAAGTCTGCTTCAAAACTTAACCCGGCCGCTTTGCCGAGCTCACCGCTGACCGCCAGCTTGCCGTTCTTCTCGACGATGCTGTGGGTGAGGGGATTCAGATGCAAGTAAACGTCGCTGTTTGAGTTTCTGCGCAGACATCGGCCGTGAGAACCGCAAAGGGTCTGGCTGCATAGCTCTGCTGCCGTGGAGACGTTCAGGAGGTACTGACTCAGTGTGCCCCGCAGATATTTATCCAGATCAGAGCAGGTGGTCTAAGGGAAGAAATAAGTGGAAACAATAAATCTTCAAAAGCCTTTTCTTAGACATACAATGCTTTTATCGCTTAGAAACACGCAGCAACCTGTTTAATGCAGGAATTTATTTACAGTTTAATGTGTACATACCAATTTTGTCTTATTACACCCGACGCGCACATACAACGCTTTAAAAAGGAAAATAAAGGCATAGAGCAAACAAATAAAGATTCATATGATTTGTAAGATTTGACTGTTGACTCTCTATAAAAAAAGAGTATAATACTGAGTTCAGTTCACTTAATTTTTATTGTTGTTTTATTGTTATAATCCTACTTAGCTTAATAGTTCACAGGTTTCATATTAAAATGTATTGAAGGTATCTAATGTAAATGTATTCATGTGAAATAACGCTTTTCAGAATCATAAAAGAGTTTTTACTGGATTATTATTGGATTGCTATATCTCTTTTATGTTAGAACAGTTTATGATTTTAATTACTTATGTATTGCTCAGTTGCTTGATCTATAATAATGCAATTAATCTGAAAATATTAAGTAACTAAAGCTCTGGAATTTATAGTATGGAGTACAAAGTGCTATAATTGCACTATGTAAGTAAGTGAGTGCAGGCTGTTTATTAATCAGAATGCTCTCAAAAGTTTAGATGATAACATCTGTGGTTAAAAATACATATGGCGTATCCAAGTGATGTGTTTATTTCACAATCGATGTGTGCATGCTTACTTTGTTGTGTGCATAAGCAATATCTCCCCACATGATTATTCCAGCTGCTCCCAGGGACACACTCTCCCCGATCGTGGACACAAGGTCAGTCTGCAAAAGATTACAGGTCAAACAAAAGGAAAACAGTCAGCTAAGTAAGTGTCAGAGGGTCATAGGCTACTGTACGTGAAGTACAGCGCCAGCTCTTCTGTTTTCATTCTCCCATAAGAAAATGGTCTATAAGGGTGTTTAGAGTGACTTTTAACTTGACCAACACCCATCCTGCCTACTCTGCACAAATGAAAGGTATTGGGGTGTCTGACTGCCAGCAGGACAGGAAGGGACTGTGGCAGCAGATAAGAGATGAAACTGCGCAGCATGCACCGATATAAAGTGCTCAGTGACAGTTCTATATGTCAGGCTTTTATAAAGAATTAGCAGGAAAAAGAAAAAGAAGAAATGTTTCGGTACATTGTCAGTAACATAGCTGGTTCAAAATTCCATCAGTGTCTTAAAGGAAAAAGCAGGAAAAAGTTCCAGGAAGAGGAACCAAATTCAACACTGTTTCCAAAGTTAGACCGTCACCTCGGTCAGCTGCTCCAGGGAGTTGGTGTATGTGGGCCTCGTGTACACAAAGACAGGACGTGCCAATCCATCGCCCGATGAGGCCAAACGCATCCCCTCGTTCACGCGGTTCCGCACAAACTGGCGTCCGGAGGCTGATGAGCGCAGCAAGCTGCTCATGTAGATGGAAGGGAAGAGGGCTGTGCTCTCAGTCCACAACCATTTCAGCTGGTCGTTGCGGGACTCCTCCACATCAGGACAGCGGCCCGTGTAGCTCTCCAGAGTGTGCATGTAGTTGTGGTTGTAGCAGTCAGGAAACAGGTAGAACCCCCACAGCTGGTTGGGCCTCAGGTTCTTAGCTTGCTTCAGTGTGTCTAGCATGAACAGCCTGGCAGACATCTCAAACTCCTGCTGGGCCACTCTTTTCACCCGATCAGAAGACCAGGTTGGGTTCTTCTGGCGCACCAACTCCTCAGAATGTCTGCGGTAAATATCTTTGCTGTCCCAGTTACGTATCCAGAGGGGACGCCAATCCTCCCAGTCAATAACAGCTAAACCAGTGGCCCATTCTGAACGTATGTACTTCTTAACATCTTCTGGCATTTTCTCCAGGTGCTGCGTGCGACTGGCCACCTGCGGAAGTCCCCCATTCACTGGTGTTTCATCTGGTTCAAAATAGGGGTACAAACCCAAGCGCTCCTTGTAGAAGATGGTCAGATTCTGCCTGACAAAGCCCTCAGTGGGTGTAGCCACAATCTGGAACTGGTCCAGCTGAAAATGAATGTTATGCCGCGGGGCACAGGCTTCAATTGGGGCGTTCCAAGCAAGGAGCAGAGGCTTTCGGGAATACAGCGGCCATCTCGTGGGCTTCAGTTCCAGAGCACAGAGGCAGTCCCACAGCAGGACAATCAGCAGCAGAGCTTTCCAAGCTGACAAAGTCCCGTGCAACATGTCTTCAGATGTGGATGGAGAAAAAGGACTGCCACACTCTGCTCTACAATCCACAGGGGAGAATGACATTTTAGTTTCCCGAATGCACATTTAATGAGGTGTTTAATCTGAAACAAACCTTAAACATTTTTCATTTTATTTATTTAAAACCAACTTTATTATTACATGGACATAACATATAAGCTTCTCTTTTGTGGCATTGTCAATGCAGATTAATTTACATTAACGCCTGCAGATGCACTAATGTTTTGATGAAAAAAATAAAGAAACTAAAGTAAAAGAAAATAGTAATACAATTTTTATCCAAAAAAGGCATATTTTCATAGTTATAGGCTTTTCCAAACTGGCTTTTACATCCAGCAAGATGTTTACATAAAATTACCTTTAATTTAATTACAGTTTGCAGTTCTTTTATTACTAATGATAAAAAGCTAAAGTTAATCAACTTCAGCTTTCCTACAGATGGATACACTTACCTTTACTGGCAGGCTGGGGAAGCATTCCCCCGAAGACAGAAGCCTACAACTTCACTCCGCGTTTTGGCGTTGCTTTAAAAACAAATAGGGGAAAAATTCAGTATAAAGAAAAAGACGACGGGGTAACTTTACAGCAGCACATGCAGCTGTGCTGTGTCTTATAACCTCGGTTCTCCGGCTCCTTGCGGTATGTAAAACTCACAGAAGTCAACTTACCCCCTGCGATGTTGTCAGTTGCAACTTGTTCAGCCCCGAGTGCCAAACCACTCTCGGGATGTTCCATTCGGTCTGAGGAAAAAGGGGGGGCCGGAGAAAGGAAACGGACATCCTTTAAAAAAACAAAAAAAAATCTGTCAGCGGCTCTAATTCGTTTCTTCACTTCACTTCCTCAAACTGCTTCGAGTATCAGCTCAGTGAGACGTGCTTTGATTGCGTCCTGTTTTTCTTTTTTCTCAAGGCTAACCCTCGTGTCCCGGCTCAGCGCCTGAATGGGTCGGTCCGAGAAAGTTCGCCTCCACTCTCCGTGAAACAGATACACTGTAACCAACCAGGGATGTCAAGATCCACAAAAGGTCACAGCAGGGCACTGTACCACACACCTAAATATAAGACCGTGCGTACAACTCACCTTTCAGCTGCATGACAATCGTGTTAAGGGATCCGTCTCCATCAGGACGGTTTTTTAGTGCATTTTCCACCTTAAAAGGCCTAAAATTGTATATTATTGTGTGTTGTGTTACTGTCAATAACACAACAAACTCAATTTCTATCAGAAATGAGGCTCAGAAAACATTCTCAGCTACAGGTTACAACCAGGATCTCTGCGCCAACCCACAGTATGGATGTTATCTGAGCAGATGTGCTCAGTAGGTGAACTTGACAACAATAACAGAAGTATAGACCAACATTGTTCCAGCCTGGGCAGATGGTTGTTGGTAAAGTACCATTTCTAATCATATAGTAAGGTTTTCATAGCCTTTACACTTCCCACGAGCATAAAAACCTCGTGGGAAGTGACCTCAGACCTAAAAACAGGGTCAGGAAAGCCCCTTTGACTCATACCTGCTGACCTTCAGTGTTGATTTTTCTTTTCTGTTTGTGAGACTTGTTCCACTGTAAAATAGCTTACATTCAGTTATTCATTGTGTTTATGTAAGAGATGTTTATGTAGCTTAAACAAAAGAGCAGATATAGCATCCAGGGTTTATTATTATTATTATTCAACTATTCAAATCTTTTGTTTAAGGTTGTAATACTGTAGAAACACCCCAAAGCTGTTCAGTCACGACTACTCTATACTGTACACTGTAAAAATGTACCAAGAGAATGATATAATAATATATGTAAATCTCTTCGAGTGCTCAGTAAGACTGGAAATGTGCTAAGTACACCAAGTGATCCAGCAGCCTGTAGAGCCACCTGTAGCAGCAGTAATTGCAACACCTTGGTTGTTTTCTTTTTCAGGTATTCTGGTGTAGAGTTCCTGCTGTGCGTGGGATCATCATCCTGTTGCATCATTACTCTAGTCCATCATCTTCTTGCCCGCCTTCTTTGAGCCAATCGGCTTCCAATCTGCACGCTTTAAATCTGTGCTCTCCGTCATTCTCCCTTTCAGATTCTCATTCATGCAACCTACCTCCTTCCCCATCTCCACCTCAGGCTCCTAAATCCTGTCACCTCTGGGAATCCCTTCTACCACGATGGGTCATTGAAGTCTAACTGCCAAATACATTAATTTCTCTATCTCAATAAATCATGTTCAGTTCTTCCAGATGATCTCTCCTCTTTGAAATGCTGTGGTGACGTGCTGGCATGCTTTGGTTTTTGTCAAACAGCACTGTGCATTATGGCCAGACATGTTCACTTTGATCTCATATGCCCAAAGGACACTGTTCCAGAAGTCTTGTGATTTGAACCCTTCCAAACAAGCCACACTTGTTCAATCTTTTTCGAATTGTAGTGCCGTAAACTTCAACATGTAGCATGCTAACTGAGGTCTGTAGAGTCTAAGATGCAATCTGAAAATGTTTTGTAATTTCTCTGAGGATTGCACAGTGTGACCCATAGAATTAATTTGCTGAGGGATCTGATCCTAGGACAGTTGTGGCAGCAAACTGTCCAAGTTTCTGCTTTTATAGAGGTTCTCATGCTTTCTGAAAATCAGTTAATCAAGTGCATTTGATTAGCAGCACCTGGCTGCTACTTAGCCTTACTTAATCTTTGCACTGCACTGCACAGAGTCTTCTTAAACCTTTTTTTTTTCAACAGTATGTTTTAATAAGTTTACATTTTGTTGTTTAGGCTACACAGTGTATCATCTTTCATATGCAGTTCAGTTTAAAAGTCTAACATTTACCTCTGAGATCTCACTGGTCTGATAAATATATTATTTTAATTTACCTCTGGTGTATTTTTCAAAGCTTCTTTTTATTTGACTAGTGTAAAATTATAACCTCAAGTCTTTTGGTTGCTGGTACTTAAAGGTTTTAAAGTTTCCTTCCACTCATGCAGACTTGAATGTCTTGAACACACTTCAGAAAGCGGGTAAGAGGCATCTGGCATGCAGATTTCACTGCTGCCTGGAGCATGTGATGACAGCCACTGGCGAGGGCTTAACGAAGAAACCAAGTACCACATACTGTCATGTTGCCAAGTACAGTAGATATGGCAGTGGAGAGGAGATAGTAGAGGCCATGTACCGACACGTAATTAACTAAATTTAACAACCTGGATTGATTTGGAAAGATTGGGGAATCCAAATGTGCGCTGTACTTGAAGGTGATTTTGTCATCACTGGTACAACTTTTTCTTACGTCTGAAGTCCATGAGTGAACTCTGAGACACGGCATTCCTGGAAAAGTTTTACCCAGGAGATAAATGTTAACTGAAAGATCCATGAGCACATGGCTAGGAAAAGGTGAGGTGGAGGGGCTAGAAATTTGCTGATTTCCTGTGCCAAAATCCGTTCCGCTTGTTTTGCTTTTGAGCTTTGCTGACTCACCTCACCATGTCATCAGCTTCTCTCTAGGGCTCTGCAGAGTAAGGAAAAAGTGGACCACGGACAGACCCGTGTGAATGAACAGGGAGGGTAAGGAACAAAGGAATGGCTTCATTTCCGTCTACTCTCGGCTTCCCTTTGACCTCTGCCTCCTGAACATTACATCAGCTAAAGTCGGGGATCGTCAGGAAGCTAAAACAATGGCAGGGAAACTGCCAATACACCCTGCTATCTTCACTCTCTGTCCCAAACACTTTATGAATTGTGATACATTTGGGGTAATCCTCTGACTTGGTAAACTTGAACTGAGGATTTTAAATGGTTGTAACATCCAAACATCCGGTTTATATAAGAATACAGCAAAACCCACATTTAAAGGCTCATAATGTATACAAAGTCTGAAACTGAGGAGCCAATATCCCGAAAAGTTGATCTGGATGTAACGTTTTGTGGGGGAAAAGTTTCGTCACTCATCCAAGTGACTTCTTCAGTCTCTGAGGAGTGCATACATTACATCATTTGTAACTATAACTTTATTTTGTGGCTTTATTAGAAAAAATAGGAGATTACCACCAAGTGTCCTCAACTTATTTGTAATGACTACATATGATCTCACTGTAACACGGTCAAATGTAACATAATCCATGTGGGAACTAGCACAAAAATGGCTACAGTAAGTGCCTTTGTTTTACTTTAAAGCACTACAGTTTGTTAAATTACTCCCATGTAAACAGTAAATCTCTTTTACTGTTCATAATTCAAAGCTTGGTTTAGTTCTATTTCAAGGCTGCTGATAATTTATAGTGACTGCCTCTCTCAGCCTCAGCCCCATGGACAACTTTTCCCCATATGAGCACAGTGCATACATCAGGGAGCACATTGGGGGAGATCAGAGCGGTGCTATTTGGTGTCATATTCATGAACTTAGTGCATTTTTTATGGCTTTACAGGAAAGCGTTCATCCTTTAAGCGAAACATCAAAGACCAGTGGAGAGAAAACACATCAAAGGGACTGACCTTTGGCCTCGAAACGCTCCGACCGCATTCCACACAATTACAGACACCAGAGAATGCCTGCAAAGGAAGCCCTACCCATTTATTGTGGGGATTTGTCATCTGAGCGCAATGAAATATGTTTACATTGCCATTAAAAGTTGATACAATGCCAGCTGGCAACAACAACCAAAACTTGTCACGATCCGAGGCTGAGCTTTTAATTTCATCCTTATCTATTTGGGAAAGCAAACTCCACACAAAGGAGTAAATATGCATGATTTAAAAAAAGTTAAAGCGGGTATAGCTTTCTGCTGCCATCTAGAGGAAATGTGGCTTTTAGGTTGTAGAAGTCTTGAGTTTGCAATTTTTTATATAAATGGGAGAAAAAAATTAAAGGGAAAAAAAGTAGTTTGATTTTCATCACCAGTCTCAAAGTACGGCCAGACAGAAATTCAAGAAGGCGACGAGGAAAATCTAAATATAAAC
>VOQK01042769.1:12381-25175 GCA_015052645.1 Benitochromis conjunctus | reverse complement strand
TTACTACTGCATTATTTATAGGTTTTGCCCCACAAAAAAATAAAATAAAAATGGGTTCATACTTACCTGAGTATACCTACCTTCTGCTTTATATTGCTCCCTTTTGAGTACTTGAACCATAAGTAATAAAGGTGAATTCAGTTTGAGAACTGTTCATTATCCTGTGGGGAAATATGACAACATAATGTTATTATCATTTGGTTATTATTCTGTCAGTCTTTCTCCTGTAGTAGACAGTGTTAACGACCTGTTAGACTCATTAGTTCTGTAAAAAGATCATTTAGTCTAGGGGTCTCAAACTTGAATGAGCTGTGGGCCACTGCTGGCACTGTTATCTCATTGGAGGGCCACTTTAGTGTTCAAGTAGTACAAAAAAACCCAAACAAGAAAACACCCACAAATATTTCTGAAAATGTAGTGTGTTTTTTTTTAAATATTTTTTTTATTTCAAATATTGTATAACAAGACAAAACTGCAAATGTTAATGCATTTTTTTCCTCACTCACTCTTAACTAACTGAAGCCTTTCATTGAACTACCAAATAAACAAACTGGTACTCTCTTTCTGGCCAGACACATGGCAGCACTGCTAATATAATTTTGTTCGTATTTAACTCTCACTGAACTAACACAGCTAATCCCTCAGCATGTTTGTACCCTTCTGCATATATCGCCTTCATATTAAATGATTTTTTACTTTTTAAAGAACTTATTTTAACATTGCACTTAACAATAAACAAGTCCTCCCTAACTAAAAAAGTTCAAGAGACAAATCGCATTATATTTCTTCACATCAATATACAGGCTGCAAGTGGCCCCTGAGACCTGGTTTAGTCCTTTCTTATGATAGTAACAGATGGATGCTAGTCCTCTTACCTACAACTACTCTTATGTTTGATGAATGAATTTTGATTGTTAGAGGTATAAATTTGGTTGGGTGTGAATGTTTTTCTTTTATTAAGGTAATGAACTAACAAACAAATGAATATATAAATAATAAGATTGACTAAGAAATGCTTAACTGTTATCATTATTAAATAGGCTTAACACAGGGTGGGGTAGTGTGTTGTCTGCAAACATGTGTTTATTTGTAAATAGAGATAAGTTCACCTATCATATGTACAGAAATAACAGTAAATAATTTGTCTGGAGGAAGAACAGTGAATATCTGAGGGCAGGCCCCTTTAATTACACGTTTACAGTGAAAACAGGGTGTGTGACAGACCCCTGTATGCCAGTGCACCGGGCTCACAAAATGTGGCTTCAGGAAAATCACTCTCTTCTCACCTAACTGGTAAATAATTGGTTTAAAAACAACAATGAAGGAAGATGCACCTTTAATGGATTTAATGTTTATTTCATCAGTGGGAATTATATCAAAGATTCATACAGGCCTTAACATTTTCACTCTGAGATTACTTAAAATAAATAAATGCATTTTGAAGTTTTATTCTTCCTGCAGTGCCAGCACAAGTCCTGGTGATGTCTAACTTTTCAATAGCTCTTTATCTAATCAATAAATGCCTGTTTTTACAACAGGATTTCATTTGCATTCAATATGAAAATATACAAGAACTTTTCTTATTACTTTTTTCGTTAAAGGAATAAAATATTTAGATACTCGAGTGTAGAAAAACTCCTTCCTCTCAGATGCTGTAAACCAGACGACAGGGAGAGCTCACTCGCACTCCCACTTACAAAACCACAATCAGAACTATTTTCCTCTAAATTTCTTTCCTCCCCTCTGTGACATTATCTTATGCTACATACCTGACTGAACTCAACAAAGAATAAGATGAAGAGCCAAAAACTTACAAATCTATTACTTACCAACACACAGGACAAGAGACCACAATGCATTGCAATGCATATAAAAGAAAAGGCGGCGGGGGTGGGGGGAGGGGACAACAGCAACAAACATCAGACTGATCACTTCTCAGTTCTCCCAATAAATTCATAAACAGAATAAACAGAAAGATGGAAAAAAATAAAATACAAATAAAAAAAACTGGTTGTTGATACAGACATTAGCATCTACATCCTCTTGTTTGGTTAGTTCTTCATTGGAGTACATGTGGTTTGTCATCATCAGAATCTCACTGTGTTCATGGGATATACTGCATTTCTCAACATGTCCCCGCTTATGTACTTCCAAGGACACTGTCCAACCATCAGCAAATAAAAGGGGATGGTATGGAGAGATGGGAAGAACAAAAAAGAGGCTTCATCTAAAACCACACTGTGTCGCTGTTTATCAGTCATGAAAAATCCAGCGCCAGAGAGGTAAAAGGCCATTTTTCTATTTCTTCATTTGTCTTTTGCACAGGACATTTTTTTTTAACAACAAACCATCACAGTTCAGAAAATAATAAAACACACTCCTCCCCTTTAACTGACCCTGACCCTAAAGATTTATCCATTAGAAATATTTAACAAGAGTCTTTGGCAGAAACAAAAGGCCATTGACTGGAAAAGTCAGCTGTAGTTAGTAGAACTATAGAAAGGTTTTCCTATCATTTTTTTTTTAACACTGATAATGTGAGACAGAAATCAGCCACGTTATACTCCACCTTAAAGAGGGAAATATAATACATTGATACATAAGTGTAATGTTTCTGTTGACGTTTTACTAAACGCATTTTTTTCAAAATCTGCTATAATCTTTTCTATATAACTGATATCTTGATGCATGCTCAATCATCCAGGTAAGGAAATCCCAAAAGGTTGATTGTGTTCATCTGGACGTAGCGCTTTCAGTGGGAGAAACGTTTCATCACTCATCCAAGTGACTTCTTCAGTCTCAGCTGACTGCAGGTTTCCCCAACCTTATAAACAGTACATTTGCACAATGACTGAAACGAGCACCACTGGTGTGAGGTCAGCTTTTTGATAATTATTATGATCGAAGACCATTGATCAATGGCCATGAGACCATCAGTGACAAAACGTTTCTCCCAGTTAAATGCTACATCCAGATGAACAGAATCAACTTTTTGGGGTATATAACTGAGAGCGAGAACTTTTATTACATTATTGAACTAGTATGAATTTCTGAACTAATTATCGTGTTAATTCAGATTAACACTTTTACAAAAGTGACTACTTACTATTAAATACAATAGCTAACACAATTTCACTAGCTTGGGAAGGTATATTGTCTCGTAGATACATGTATTAGCTTGATTTGTCAGTTAGTGAAGCTACTTTAAATTACTTTACCTTAGACACAATGTTAGCTTGTTTTGTGAGTTTATGAAACTTCATAGAGTATATAAAAGGAGTAGACATATCTACAGTCAAATTAAGTGTTGGTTTAGGTAATTGCCATCTTGTTTTGTGAAACTAAAGTTATCAATTTAAATGAGAGCTGAAGAGCAGACAATAGTTCTGAGTGAGAACCTGGGGGCACTGGTAGTGACAAAGCATAACATGCTTTTTCTTTTGACTCTAAATTGGACTACAGTTTATTTGACAAACATAATGCTGTACTGAAGACAACTTAAAGGTAGTGATTGACTAATTAACTAACTGGGAAAATATTTATTGAGGCCATATACACAACTCATTTCTTTTGGTTAATGGCGTTACACCCTGCTAGCCATGAAGAAGAATGAAGATTCAAGGCACTTCCACATTGGCCTCTGTTTTCATACATGGGAGCTTTGTAAACTTTTAGCAAAGTCTATGCTTACCTCATGTTGTCTGCTTGCTTTCAGCAGCTATAGCCAAAGGTCATGCTAAATCAAACATACATTCAAGTGACCTCAAGATTATAAGAATCAGAAACTCTACAGGTCTAAACCGAACCCTAACAAAATCCTACCAGTGTGCATCAGTATTTGTGTGTGTAAGTGTGTCTTTTCAAAGATATTCAGTTGGCTTTAAGTCTAGCCTCTGGTTCAAGGACATTCACAAAATTTTCCCAACGCCACTCCCACTCATTTGTTATCTGGGCTTTGTTCTTAGAGTCTTGTTGCTTTAGGTTCAAGGTGCTCTAAAGCAGGTTATCATCAAGAATTTCTATTCATTCAGCTTTCCCTTAACCTTAACTAGATCTTACAGTTTTCCACCCTGACTCCTGCTGCCAAAAAATATCCTGACAGAATGATGCTGTCACCACCATGCTTCACTGTAGTAATGGTATTGGCCAGATGAGCAGTTCCAGGTTTACTTAAAACATGACACTTTGCATTCAAGCCAAAGAGTTGAGTCTTTGCTTCATCAGAGCAGAGAATTTTCTTTCTTATGTTCTGAGAGTCACCTGGATAGTGCCTTTTGGCAATAACATTACAAAGTTTGGCTGAGCAGCCAGCTCTGGGAGGAGTCCTGGTGACGTTCAATGCTGCAGAAGTTTTTCTGTACCCTTCCCTGACATGTTTCTCAATACAATTCTGTCTCGGAGATTTACAGACAATTCCTTGGACTTCATGGCTTGGCTTAGTTTGTCTATTAGTTTACAGTGCATGTCCGTTTACATGCACTGAAAACTATAGAACTATGTATATGTATATATGTATGTAAATACACTACCAGTCAAAAGTATAGACACACCATCTCATTTAATGTTTTTTTCTTTATTTTCATGTTTATTTACATTGTAGATTCTCATTGAAGGCATCAAAACAATCAGTGACCACATATGAAATGATGTAGTAAACAAAAGTGTGAAATAACTCAGAACAGGTTTTATATTTTTAGATTCTTAAAAATATTTCATCTTCATGAGCTTCATGAGGTAGTCACTTGAAATGGTTTTCCAACAGTCTTGAAGGAGTTCCCAGAGATGCTGAACTCTTCTTGGCCCTTTTGCCTTCACGCTGCGGTCCATCTCATCACAGACAATCTCGATTGGGTTTAGGTCAGGTGACTGTGGAGGCCAGGCTATCTGGCTCTGCACTCCATCACTCTCCTTCTTGGTCAAATAGGCCTTACACAACCTGAAGGTGTGTTTTGGGTCATTGTCCTGTTGAAAAATAAATGATGGTCCCACTAAACGCAAACCGGATGGGATGGCATGTTGCTGTAAGATGCTGGTTCAGTGTGCCTTCAATTTTGAATAAATCCTCAACCAGCAAAGTACTCCCACACCTCCTCTTCCATGCTTCACAGTGGGAACCATGCATGTAGAGACCATCTGTTCACCTTTTCTGCGTTGCACAAAGACACGGCGGGTGGAACCAAAGGCCGGATTCATGCAATCTCCTCTGAACAATTGATGTAGAGATGTGTTGACTACTGGAACTCTGTGTGGCATTTATCTGGTCTAATCTGAGGTGCTGTTAACTTGTGATTTCTGAGCCTGGTGACTCGGATGAATTTATCCTCAGCAGCAGAGGTGACTCTTGGTCTTTCTTTCCTGAGGCGGTCCTCATGTAAGCCAGTTTTGTCGTAGTGCTTGATGGTTTTTGCGACTGCACTTGGGGACACATTCAAAGTTTACGAAATTTTTCGGACTGACTGACCTTCAGTTCTTAAAGTAATGATGGACTGTTGTTTCTCTTTACTTAGCTGATTGGTTCTTGCCATATTATAAATTCTAGCAGTTGTCAAATAGGGCTGTCAGCTGTGTACCAATCTGACTTCTGCACAACACAACTGATGGTCCAAACCCCATTAAGAAGGCAAGAAACTCCACAAATGAACCCGGAAAACATACACGTGTGAAGTGAAAACCATTTCAGGTCATTGCAGCGCTGTCAACAAAGCAAAGGGTGGCTACTTTCAGAATTCTGACATAAGACATATCTAAAGTTATTTATCTTTTTTTTCTTTGCTGCATAATTCCATATATCTTGATTCATATAATAGATGTCTTCAGTATGTATTTGCAATGTAGAAAGTAGTTAAAAAAAAAAGAAGAAAAAACATTAAATGACAAGGTGTGTCCAACCTTTTGACTGGTAGTGTATATATGTTTTTAATAACATTTTGACATGATGTCACCCTAATCACACAAACTTATCATTCAGTGAATTGATATTGATATTGAATTGATAATGCATACAGGTAGTGTAGATGATGATGATATGGGAATTGAATTCCACAAGGCCATATGGCATGTATGGTACTGAATATAATTATAGATTTTGCTTTGTTAGATGTCAGCAAAATATTGAGTTCAATTCAATTTTATTTATGTAGTGCCAAAACACAACAACAGCCACCTTAAGGTGCTGAATATTGTAAGGTAAAGACCCTAGAATAACACAGATAAACCCAACAATCAGTCAACCCCCAATGAGCAAGCACCTGGGAACTACAAATAAGCACACAGTCTGAGAGTGAAGTGCTATACTGGGGTGATACAGTACTGTAAAGATCTTTAAAATAAGATGGGGCCTAATTATTCAAGACCTTGTATGTGAATGTGACAAAGATTTTAAATTTGATTAACAGGAGCCAATGAAGAGCAGTCAGTATGGGTGAAATATGTTCTCTTTCTAGTCCCTGTCAGTACTCTTGCTGTATCATTTTGGATCAACTGAAAGCTTTTCAGGTGGTTTTTGGAAATGGTGATAATAATGAATTACAGTAGTCCAGCACAGAAGTAATAAATGCTTCAGAGTGATGCTGCTTTCAGCATTACTTTGAGAGAGGATGTTTCTAATTTTAGATATGTACCACTAGTCTAGTAATTTCTTGAGCATTTTATTTTGTAAATGTTACACACTGTACCTGCAGTTGTACATTTTAACACAGAAATTAAAATGTCTAAATGAGTTACATGATATGTTTAATTTTGTTGCCAACAAGTACAGAAACTAACAGCTGCCTAGAAGAGTAGAAAAAAATACAAGAACATTTGGGTTGATTTTAAGGTAACTGTAATTTTGCTCATACACTTTCCTGAAAACGAGTCACTATCTAACGTTACTTCACAGTAAGTTTTCATAATAAATGTCCACTATTTTTGAAAGATAATACTAAGTTACAGTTACATAAAGTTATGGCAGAAAGCTGCCCCTCCCTATATCTAACTTGTGCAAGATGGCTCTTCTGCTTTAAAGGGATTCTGTCTTCCCTGCTGTCACATAGTGCTGCTTGCAGGGAAGATGAAATTGCATACTGGCCCAACAAATAAAACATAATTGAATTAAATATAACAAGCCAATACTTCATAGTGTAGTTAACAAAACTAAAATAATTTCTTTTACAGTTTGTAGTTAGTAATTGTGTGGGTCATTGTTGTAAATACACTAGTAATTTACAGCTAAGTTAATAGCTTGGTTTTTGGGAGCTTACTGGGAAAATAAGGGACCTGTCTGTAACCTGTATAATCCCTAAGTACCATGAGTTGAATTACAAATGAAAGTATTCAATTAAATAACTGTGACTTTGTTGCGCAGCTATCATAAAAGAAAGTTACCTATATTGTCAAGATTTTTATCTAGTGTCTTGTCTAAAATCCTTCAAATTATCAATTTTAGCTTGTAACCACTTGTACAGCAAGATATTAAGATATTTAGTGCCAGGAAATTTATTTTTTTGATCTGTATACATGATTTTCAGTGGAAGAAACCTTGCAACACAAGTGACTTCTTCCATCTGAGCTCACTGTAGGCTTCCCCAACCTTTAACCAGTGCAGTTACATGACAAAAACAAGCCCCACCATTAATATGCAAACTGCCAATACCACTGATTAAAGCAGATGAGTACTACTACAGAGTTGGGAAATGGCTGCAATAGCAGCATTGTAAGATGGTGAAAGACATACTCTTATGCCTACTACTGATCGGTATTAATGACTAATTTTACAGTGACATTGATTGCCTGTAATACTTTTATATCCAGACTGGTGAACTTCATGTGTTTGTCCACCAGAATGTCATTTATATCTGGACCAATTGGTCAGTGGTGTTCCAGGATAGGATATCAGAGCTTTCCTCCATTTCCTTCATATAAAAGTTAGGCACAATAGACAAAACCCAGGAACCCATAGCTTCTAGATGAGAACAGCATGAATAGTCACAGATGAGACAGCAGACGTTTGAGCTACTTGCTGTGTGCTGGACAGATGTATGCTAAATTCACACCAAGCACATTGACAAGTGGGTGAAGGATGTGTCTGACAGACAACTCTTTCAAGCAGAGAAAGGAATTCTTAAGAAAGAGTAGAGCTTTCACTGCAAGACAAATCCAGCTAGTGAAACTAATAACAGGGATAAAATATGCACTGTGAAACAATTTTTGTGGTTGGCAAATGTGGAGCAACTCCAGATGAAAGTTGTAGCCTGCCTCAGAAATGCAAAGCCCCCAACATCCAATACAAGCACGAAGAAGAGGAAGACACACATGTTGTTCCATAAAGACAGCACTGTTGTTGCAAAAAGGATAGGTGCACAGTTTCATTAAACTAGACAGACTAGGATGAGCACATCCTGGACAAAGAGCAGATAGTCAAGAAGACTGAAAAGTGAAAAGTGAGCGACCATTGCTCAACTGAGGAAGGGGCCTAAGAGTATATCTTTCACCATTTACTATGCTCTCTTTGCAACCTTTTGCTAGCTAGCTGTGAATGGTACCAATGCCATTGATCAATGTTCGATTGTGAAACTGAGGTCATGGCTCATTGTAAGGCAATATTGCTAGTTTTGGTCATTATGACCTTTTATTTACTTGGACTATTGACCATGCACCAGGACAAGATCTCTAGAGTCTTAAGCAGGATATTAATCTCAATCAATGTCTAGAACTCAGGAAGTGGCTGTTGGATGTAAGTACAATAAATCATCCTCACAGTTTGAAAAATAAAGCATTATGCACCAATATTCAGAAATGAAACCTGGAAATGTTAACACGAGATCCTTTAAATTCTTGACTTGTGGATCTGTAACACAATGTTATATGACAGCTTGACAGAAACATAACAGAGGAGTAGGGATGATCCCAGAAATTCCACATAGAGTTGATATGCAGCCTCAAGCTCCCCCCACCACTGTTCTTGCCTCCTCTGATTGTTGAAGCCTTTGAATATTGTTGAGGTAAAGGTCAAAGTTCAGTGAGAGGAAGCGAGATTAGTTTCCTTCATCAAGTTGTCTTCAGAGTGGTAGCGGTGGTGGGGTGGTTCTTGGTCTGACTCAGAAAGCTGCTATGAGTAGGAGATGAGGAGTATGAGAAGGAGGGTGAGCAACATGGCAGATGGCAAAGCAAGGCTGCAGCCACCAGTGGTATCATCCGTCAGAAAGGGCTCCGCAGAGTCGTACACCGAATCATCTGAAAATGAGTTAACATCAGAACAGCATTAATTATTATGAGCTGCAAGTAAACTTATCACAAATTTTTTATTTATTCACAGGCCTCCATCCATCTGCTTTTCTCAGTCAGGGTGGGGATGGAGCCTGTCCAGTCTAGCTGTTTTACAATTACTGTTTCAAGAATTTTTAAGATAAAAGGAATGTTAGAGATTGGGCAATATTTAGCTAAGAGAAGCTAGGTGAAGTGATAGCTTTTTAAGTAATGGTTAAGTACTGTGGTGAAGAGAGAGCTGAGTGTAAAAGCGAAGCTCTCAATTTACCGGTCGATCTACGTCCCTACCCTCACCTATGGTCACAAGCTGTGGTAGTAACCGAAAGAACGAGATCGCGGATACAAGCGGCAGAAATGGGCTTCCTCCGAAGGGTGGCTGGCCTCTCCCTTAACGATAGGGTGATAAGTTTGACCATCCGGGAGGGGCTCAGAGTAGAGTCGCTGCTCCTCCACATCGAAAGGAGCCAGCTGACGTGGTTCGGGCATCTGACAAGGATGCCTCCTGGGTGAGGTGTTCCAGGCATGTCCCACCGGGAGGAGGCCCCGGGGCAGACCCAGGACATGCCAGAGAGATTATATCTCTCGGCTGGCCTGGGAATGCCTTGGTGTTCCCCTGGATAAGTAGGAGGAGGTGGCTGGGGAGAGGGAGGTCTGGGCTTCTCTGCTTGGGCTGCTGCCCCCGCGACCCGGCCCCGGATAAGCGAAAGAAGATGGATGGATAGATGGGTTAATTACTGCCACATTAAGAGCCTGTCATGTGTAGCCCAGTAATAGCAAAAGACTGAATTATATTTAAGATCAAAGCCTTAATTAAAACATCTTTGAGCAGTTTTGTAGGACTGTAGTGTAAAATACACACTGATGGTTTGGATAAAGTAAATACTGAAATAATTAAATCAGCAGTTTGAAGGTTACTGTATATAATAATTATATGTATGAGATGGTAATTATAAAAATAATTTAAAAAAAATTGTGAAGAAATGCATGAAGTCATTACTATTTAAGATTAAAGGAATGTTTGGCTCATCAGTGCTCTCACTCTTTGTTGGCCTGGCTATATTGCTGAAGAGAAACCCGGGGCTCCTCTTTTCTTTTCTCTGATGAATGGTAAGATGTCTTAGTTTTATGGAGGGCTTCTTTAAAAATAAAGGAATAAATGCTTTTTCCAAATTAAAATCTTCCCAATTAGTGAGATGGCCTTTCCTCTCCACCTTACAGGTTATTTGCTTTAAGATGCACATTTGAGAGTTACATCAGGTAGTTAAGCACTTCCTCATTTGGTGTTGGCTCTATCTATGCTACAGTATCACTTTCCTTTCCTGTTACAAGGCACAGTGGTGTTTTTGTGTAGCTTATTTGTGTAGCCAATTTAATTAAAAACTTAGCTCTCATTTCTAAAAATTTCTAGAAATCTGGACAAATTTATTAAACATTAGGTCTCTTTCTTCTAAGTCGCAGTTGGTCAACAAATTGATTTACTCTGCCTCACAGAAAACTAGTTACAGCATAATGATTATTTTAGTTTGAATCAACACCCCCGAGTTACTAATTGTCAGAATCCTTGAAGTACAGGTCAAGAAGTGGGGGAGAGGGGTGTCAGCAATCTCCCACTCCAGCTTGTTAATCAACCAAAGACCCAGAACGTTTTAATTCATTTAAAAACCTGATACTTAGTCCTGTCCAACCTGGTTGGAAAACTCAAAAACTAGTTTTATTTGTTGTCATCTATCATCTATCTGGGCCATACTCAGAGTTTCTGTTAGATTTCTCAGACTTCTCATTTAGTGCTCAGCTCAGATAAAATAATTATTGCGTGTGATTTTAACATCTGTGTAGTTAGAAAAATGACAGCCTTGATGCCACATTTAATCTATTATTAGACTCAGCTGGCTTCTTTCAAAATCTAAATGAACCCACACAATACTTTAATCACTCGTTACATCTTGTTCTAACATATGGCATAGAAACTGAACAACTGTATTTCATGAAAACTAATAACATTTAAACATTTTAATTTACAATAATGGATTAAAACAGTAGTGGGGAATACATTTCATCACAGTACATGTCTTTGTGAAAGTACTGTAGCTAGGCTTAAGGATATAATTTATCCACTGTTATCGTCTTCAGTGCCTTGTGCCAGCACAGAACACACCTGAAAAGTAGTTCCCCAGAGGTCAATCATCTTAATAATTTTACATCTTCTCAGCATACTACTGTGGATACTGTAGCTTCTCTGAAAAAGAAAGTGTCAAATCAAAAGTATTTGACTCCCTGGTATAACTCTCAAACGGCCACCTTAAAGTAGATAGCTTGTAAGCTTGAGAAGAAATGAAGGCTCACTAATTTAGATCATCATTTAGCCTGGAAACATTTAGCTGCTTTATAAAAAAGCCCTCCGTAAAACATCTTACTATTTATCACTGACTGAAGAAATTAAAAACAACCCTGGGTTTCTCTTGAGAACAGTAGGTAGGCAGACAAATAGTCAGTGCTTTTTTGAGCCAACCATTCCTTTAACCTTAACTAGTCATAACCTCATGAATTTCTTCACAAATAACATTTTAACCATTAGAGGCAAAAATACTCATAACCATCTCACAGACGTAACATTATGTGCAGTTACTTTTAGTACCACTGATAATTATTTAGTCTTTTTCTCCAATTGATCTTTCTGCGTTAGCTTCAGTAATTACTTCCTCCAAACCATCAACGTGTCTTTAAGACCCCATTCTTACAAGACTGCTCAAAGAAGTCAATCTCAAATATGATCAATCTGTCACTATTATTTGGATATGTACCACAGGCAAGCTCGCAGTAGTTAAACCGTTACTTTAAAAGGCATCACTTGACTCAGCTGTCTTAGCTAATTATAGGCAAAATTCCAACCTTAATTTTATCTCAAAAATTCTCAAAAGAGTAGTTGACAGCTAACTGATTATCTTTAGCGAAATGGCTTATTTCAAGAGTTTCAGTCAGGTTTCAGAGCTCATCACAGCACAGAAGCAGCTTTAGTGAAGGATACAATTGATCTTATGGCCTCTGACAGAGGACACATCGCTGTGCTTATCCTGCTAGACTGTATACGATAATATTTTATTATAGCGATTAGAGCATGGTGTAGGGATTAAAGGTGCTGTGCTGCAGTGGTTTGAAACATCACCATGGTGACCTGATCCAACTCTAACTATATAGTTAAAGTTAGATCAGGTGACCCTGAATAGGTGACCCTTAGTTATGCTACGATAGGCCCCCGGGTGCTGGGGGATTCCCATGATGTATTAAGTGTTTCTTCTTCAGTCACCTTTTTCACTCACTATATCTTTTTGTACACCTCCCCGTAAATGTGTCAAATCTTGCCAGCCAATTGCTTCGCCAAAAGGCAGATAACACAAAGCCCTGATTAACAGCTCATTTGGAAATACTGACATCTGCTGGTAATTCAATTTACAAAATTCCTGCTGTGAAAATAAATGTGGGCTACATACCAGTGGATATGTAAACGCAATGACTGGGTACCCATATGTACCCATGTGATGTCAATCAAG